>DWLO01001956.1:0-13579 GCA_018245335.1 Dalla quadristriga | reverse complement strand
ATTACTGCAATAATGTTGTTAATTAGTGTAATTGACCATGTATCGTTCTAATTAACATTAAATAAATAAATACAAATAAATACAAATACAAATAAAAACTCATTCAAATGAGAATTTCATATACACATATATAAAGACACATAATAAGTGTAGGAATTTTCCTTATTACCTGTTAACGTTTCCTGCTGCTTCTCAAATTACGCTTTAATTTTACGAGCCTCACTTTTCGGCTTAGAAGATTAAAATTAATCGTCCGCAAGATCTCGTCTTATTTACCTGTTAATTCATTCATCGGGATCGTCACGGCTTTAATATTATGACAAGGCAAAGATCATGTCATGTCATGGCGACTCTTCGATCCGCTTAAGCTCATTATTTATGATGTAAATGCTATTGGGTAATCCTGGTCAGTATAACAAATAATAAATAGGCTTACTTACAACCCTATTTATTATTTACTTTATTTATTACACCTTATAGTACATGTACGATTATGGTCAAATTGTTTAGTAAATAAGGAATTTGTCCATTAGGGACAAATTGTGCATTAGACACAATTTGATAAAAATTACGATTTTAATGCACATGTAAACATTTCTGTTATTGAATTCCTAGCCCAAATCATTGCAATAAAGATAGCGCTCCCAAAGACTTTAGACGTGTCACGTCACGGGACTAATTTCACTTGTGTACCGCTGCCAACGGTTTGATTCAGGTACCAATTTGACAATTTAGTCGGAGCTACGCCACTCGGCCTATTGGCACATACAATTTGCGACTGACCTTACACAATTTATATCGTATAAACAAACTGTATATGGAACAGTACAAAACTTGGTGGACAATGTTATTGACAGTGAAGAAGTGAATTTTGATTAGTTAGTGAGTGTGAACTGTGTGAAGGTTAATATTTTGTATCATGGTGGGTAGTCCTTTCAATTTATTATTGTTAACTAGAATTTCTAAAGAAATGCAGTGAAATAGAAGTGCGGGACTCTAAATATCAACCTTGCTGAAAGTGGCAACGGGGCCAGTGCCTGTTTGATTTACCAAAGAAATAATACTACATACATGTTAAGAAAACATTGAGCGCCGCTAGTAATTGGACGAGTGACCTCTGGTGATATATGACTATATTAATAATGTTTCAGTTTTTCGAAAATTAATCTAGCTATAAGTAAATATCTCGCATTTTACGCCTTTTCCGTAGCCTGCAGATTTCTGACTTCTAAGCTATAGCTACTTACAATATATTAATCATCACTGTTGTGTGCTTCAGCCTTCCCTCATGCAAGAGTTATAGTCAAAACAAAGTCACAGACTAAAATAATCTACACACGAGTGTTACGGTTGGCCTTGCATTCTACCAAGGTGCAACAAATGCGTCGCCAGTACTGAAGGTTGTTTCTCGTAGGTAATCTTGAAAGATTAATTAATTTTATAAATATCAAACTCATCACGTATACTGTCGTTATTAGGTCGGTCTGCGATAAGGAAAATGCTTCCATCTGGGCCCAGTAGTGATTGCGTACCGACTTCAATTAAGTTATAAATAATCTAATTTAAGTCGTTAGTACTTACTTACGCCAAATATGTCTGTCGCATATTTATAACTTTGTTCGTTAGACATATCTATGGAATTATAAGTAATAGAATACTTTTGGTCAAGTATTCTAAAATTGTTTTCAGTACGTCTCGTTCAAATATCCAAATTTCTCCCTCGGATCGCGAGAAGTCCCGATGTAAATTCCTGTTCGATTAAACGCACCCTTACCCGTATCCTCACTCGGGAGTTCGAGACTAATAACCTGACTTCGGATCTTAGCTGTCTGTTTCGGCCCTTGTCTAAATTTACGGTGCCAATCTAACGAAGTATCCTCGAAATGAAATTTGTTCGAGAATTTCGTATCATGTCACACTTTGGGCTCTCCTTCATTTATTACCTATCAAAGAATCATCTTATTACTTTTCATATTGAAAATATCTAAATTTACAATCTGCAATCTGATTTGTTAGCTTAAAACGTAGAGCAAGAGTCTGGGTGTTGTCTTGAGTATTTTCGAAAGTTTCGTTAGTTTTTCATTGGCAACTAGACGACAGAGTTCGGAAAACTCATTCCTTTATGAGTAACTCCAGGTCTAATGGTCCAAATTGAAATATACTCATAATTTGAGAGGATATTTCATTATGACATTTATGGCTCTCACCGGGAAAGCTTGAACGTGGCAAGCAACATCGTCGCAAAACTTTAGTTTTAATTCAGTTTCAAAACCCATGGCGCTTGCAGTAAGTAACTTTACTTTTAGTTTAGTTGGATTAGTAATTTGACAAAAACAAATGTTTTAATTACCGCGTAGGCACCTGTTTGAGGTAATTATTTTTACCAAGAGAGTAAGCTCATTATCGTAAAGAGACATTTACATTTTCTAACTGGTTAACAAAATCGCGTGCTGCCACGTCGAAGGGATAATGCATTAAAAAAAGATCAAAATAAAGTCAGGCAAAAATGAGGACAAAACAACATTAATGTGACAAATTCGGACATAAATAATGATGTTGTTCATTTATATACATACACCTTTATTGCGTTATTATTTTTGTTCATATTGGAGGTTCTATTACCAGAAAATCTCATTTTTGTACAAGTAAGTAGGAAAGTAAGTAAGTCCGTACATGTCTGGAACAGCAAAAAACATAGAATTAGTTTAGATGTCCAACAGAAATGCGTTGACATGGAAAAAGTCATTCGAATGGAATTGATTGAACTCAAGAATGGATTTGTGGTCAGATAAATTGGGGATATAGTAATGGGTTTTCGATAGTACCTCTTATTGTATAGTAGAATAAATGTGCCGACTTTTTCCCAATTGGCTTTTGTCAGTTACTGAAGCGTACATAATATAGGAAATATCAGGTATATTTAAATAAGTTTACGATAGTCAAGTTGCCAGTAGGTTCAACCCTTTTTCAGTATTATATGGGACGAAAGGTTACTGAAACTTATTGGACGCTTAGAAAATTATTTGGACCTTTACCAAATTTCTATTTTTTTTCCAGTACCGAAACAAGTTAAACGAGCAGCAAAACGGCCGGCTGTCAGCGCAAAGGGCGGCACTCGGCGCCCGTCAGGAGGAAATGCGTAGCATCGACCGGCGAGTCTCCGAACTGCAGGCGCGTCTGCTGAGGAAGCGAGCGCTCAACAGACAACTAGCGGCGGCTCACCGGCAGCCTCAGCAAAGGTCAGCTCTTTTTGCCTAGTAACGAAACAAGTTAAACAAGCAGCAAAACTGTAGGCTGTCAGCGCAGAGGGCGGCACTCAGCGCCCGTCTGGAAGAAATGCTTAGCATCGACCGGGAGTCTCCGAAATGCAGGCGCGACTGCTTATGAAGCGAGCGCTCAACATACAGCTACCGGCGGCTCAGCGACAGCCTCAGCAAAGGTCAGCTCTTTTTGTGATAAGAATAGCAAATCTACCATCCACTGCCGCCCATGGACATCTGTGGCATACTTAATAAAGTTAAATCAAAGGAGAAATAATAAACCAAACGTCAGTATGCAAAGAGAAAAAGTAGGTAGGTACTTTACCTCAGATAAGTGTTTAATAATTGTGCAAAATATTTTCACATGGAAATCTACCACTCCGATTAGTACTCCCCATTATGATTTTCCGAATTTAGTTTATTTTTAGAAGTGCAGTGCATAAATATGCAGTGCAGTAAATATTTGTTGTTATCGAACGTCTGCAGTGATCCCAGCTTTAGAGCGCCATACTTACTCTGAATGGAAAATTACATTCGATTAAACATAAAGATTTGAGTAGGATGAACGTAACAGTATTTTGTCTTGCCCGTGGGCGATAGCACAAAAAATTTACTTGCCAACGAAACCCGGAACACGTATGTAAGACTCGCACGTATGTATACATCGTCGCGCGTCGTAGGAAGGCCTCTGTAATTTAGCATTATTGTGCGGAAATGTCACGAGGGAATTAAAATTACTGTCTTAGACTGAATGTCTTGATTCTATTCAAAAGTTTACTTCTGTAAGATGTTAATAATGACTAACCTAATGTTATTGTGTTCATTAGTCGGTTCCATAAATTTTCTTATGGTATTGTTAGTATCGAACATTATTTTTATAGGATGGATGGATCAAGCATATCAATTTGTGGGTATTTTTTAAGGTGTGGAGCCCAATTTATTTTATTCCATGATCCAATCAAATAAATAGTAGGTAGGTACTTACACCAAAAATTAAATAGTGGTCCGCCATCAATCCTCTCTCAAGCATGGTAGAGAACCTACACCCCAAGCCTCTTCTCTTCATTGGTGGTGAAAGACCCGTGTTCTGCTGCCATTAAGTACTGGGTTCAAATCAAAATAAAAAGTCAACTTTCGAAAATCAACGTCTGCCGCGTTGCAGTATCTATCTAAGTATATTCATATCAAATCTATTATAATTTTTACTGTCATTTCCATTTTCAGGACAAACAATCCAACGCCGATGCAACAGCTTCCCAACTACCCACCAACTAGCACAGGGGTGAATAGTCAACCAAAGAATCAACAACCTAGGGGCAACGTGGCTGCCGTCGAACCTTACAATCACATACCGCATGCTCAGAGTCTAAGCCACAGTACAAATTTCCAGGTAAAGTAAAACAAAACCTATTTTCGCATCCCAAATATCGAATTCGCCGTTTACTTGCCTTAGCACCTTTAGGTATATACGACACACGGTAATCATTTAATATGGTCAACCTGATGTTAATTTGATTTGACTATTTTAAAAATCTATATCGTTGCAGACATCGTGCTTGTGATGTTTTAAATTTCTCTAATGCAATAAATATAAGACAAAATTATGAACCCACAAATATTTTCCGTTCCAGGCTATGAAACAGAATGTAATACAAAACAACGTGCCATTAAAACAACTAACACAAACTGATAATATACAAAGTCACTTAACACAACAAGAAGCTCACTACTTGCAACAAAAACAGATGATGAACCCGATGTATAATGGCACCTATCCCCACATGGCGCCCGGATTACAAGATCAATATCAAGGGCAGTATCCCAGTAAACATGATGCCTTTAGTCATGTTCAGCAAGGAATTACTAATTCGTATGATCAAAAGCCAGTGTTCGATCACATTAACAAATATTCAGAGTATCCAAAACAACCTCAGTACAGTCCGAATAGTACTAGTAGTTCAAACAGTAATCAAACAGGAAAAGAAGTCAAATTAAATGAACAAGAATTTCCTCCGGAGTTTGCTGCAAGTAAATCTGATCCAAAATATCAAACTTTGCCGTACAACACCAAGTTTCCACCTGCAAATGGTAAATTAAAGCAACCAGAGGTTAACGGAAAAAGTAACGATAGCCAGGATCCTAAAGGTCAAAATGCACCGAATATAAATCATATGACGGTACATTCAACGCCACTGTCGGTTGTAAACAAAAGTTTAGCGACACCTCTAAGTCAGGCTGAAGCAGCATATCAGCAAGAGCATACATATCAGTTGCAAAAATCTGATTCTTCTAGTAGATGCAATCAAGAAGGAAAAGAGAATCATGCATATCCACAAAATTCTAGGTTAAGTCAAAATAATAGTCAGTCTAACGAGTGTTCTAAGACGGGAGGAAAAAGTCAACAGAGTAGTGTGCTGAAAGGAAGCTCTCCAAGCGTATTGTCTAGCACGACTACGACCAGCAGTTCGATCGGATTTGGGGTAAGTTTATCTTGCATAAGAATTTCACGTTATGTCTACAGTGCATCTATATTTCATTTTCTTTACATTACGAGTATTTTTACGCATTTTCATTACTTTTTACCTTTTTGTAAGCTTATACCAAAATTGCTCTTTTCATTGAATCCATCTGTAAATATCATCATCATTCATCATTACAGAAACCCGTATCGAGTGTAGCACCCACATCAGTTCAGGTCTCAGGCGGCAAACCATCACCCATTTATCAGACTTCCTCTACCAAGATCCAACCTGTTCAACCACAAACCGTTCAAACCCAAAGTATTTCTGTATCACCATCAAATCATATAGCTAGTAACATCGTAACTTCCCAACCCCAGATTGTTAGAAACACGGCGTCAGGACTTTCTACTAGTACTTTGAGTTCTAACTTCAATGGTCCAAATGCATCATCACAAAGCATCTTATTATCTCCGCCACAAAGCGCCAGTACGCCGCTATCGACACCTGATGTCAGTGCTACGGATAAGTCACCGAAACCAGCTCTACCTCCTAAACCCACCATCAAGGTATGCAAAGATATGAATTTCTTTGAAGGTTCCTGATTTCATGTAGACTTAATTAAAATATTTATTATTAGGCTTATAATTGTGAAGTTAATTGTGATTACATTTTTTCAGACACCACCGAGACAGTCTGCTAACAATGACCATAGCTTTATCCCAAATTCAGAGACATCAATCAACATACCCCCCATTCCTATACCAGAATCGGGGAATGATTGTGAACCCCACCAAAATCAAAGGGAATCTAGTAATAGTAGCAGTGGCAATGAAATGATAATAAAAGCTCGTCCATTAACAATAAGAAAGCCACCTTTAAGTGAACAGCCTAAATTAAGGAACATTAACAATAGTAAAAATGGAATTAGTGTAAGCATAAATCGAAGAATTGAAATGCCACCAGCTTTCTTATTCCCCGAAATGGATCATTTGACACTAGATTCCAATGACATGCAGAACGGCCTAAAAGAAAAACCGAAGCAAAAGGATGAAGTGGATAGATCGCTAAATAATAACATATCTTTATCTTCTAATGAAAGACAAGAAGACAGTAAGGAAAATGTGGTATCTGATATAACGGAGCAAATAAGTTCAGTAGATTTGAACGGTCAGGATTCTCAGAGAACTGAGAATGTCCTGAGGCGATCAAAGAAGGGTAACCTAAAACAAGGTGGTAAAGCTCCGTTGACCAGGCGAGTGAGCTTTGATCCCCTTGCGCTATTACTAGATGCTAGCTTAGAGGGAGAACTGGAACTCGTAAAGAAAACAGCAACACAGGTAATAATTTTGAACTACCAGTAAACTAACTGTGTGGCTTGTGTATAAGTTGAAGTATAGAACAGTACAATGCACAGTAGAATAATAATGTTCATAGCAAGAAGAGAAGGTTTTATAAATATAATAATGAATAATTTTCAGGTGCAAAATGCAAGCGCTGCAAATGACGAAGGAATTACAGCTCTACATAACGCCATCTGTGCAGGACACTTTGAGATCGTCAAGTAAGATATCTTCAATTTAATAAGAAAAAAGTACTTTGATATATACATATATTATTTACCTATCTGTTTTTATCTGTAAAAGGTGTGTGTGTCGTCTCTGTCATAACAAAATGCTATATTCCTTATAGGTTCCTGGTAGAGCTAGGCTGTGATGTTAACGCCCAAGACTCTGATGGATGGACGCCACTGCATTGCGCTGCGTCGTGCAATAACTTGCCTATGGTGAGATTCCTCGTCGACAATGGTGAGTTTGGTTTAACTAGCAGTTCAACTATTGTGTAGAATCTTGTCTCCTAACGAAGGAAAGCCTGGAGCGCACTTCACCGCGCTGATCTATTACGGATTGCTAAAGCGTTTAGTGGACAACCCGACGCCCTTTAAGGCTTAACGATAAAAACCGGAACCGACATCTTATCGTAGCCGTGGGAGCAAGTGGTCATGAAATTTTGCCCTTCATTTCTAATATAATCATTGATTATAATGGAAATAATACTCCTAATACTATAACCAACTCTTTTACACAAAATTAAAAAAAAATTGTATAAAAGGCGGACTTAATACCTACTAAAAGTGTGTACCTTGTGGTTTGTGAGTGCCTCCATCAGCTTTGCAGTTGTGTATCTACCCATCACTGGCCCACCTACCTAGTTTTTCCAGGTTTCCTCTTAGAATGTGAAGGGTTAAGTTATACTATACGCGGGTTGACGAACATCACGTCATTGAGAAAACTTGTATGGAAAATTCCGTGGGGTAGGTATGATGATTTTCTCGCGATGTTAATATACGATGATAGACAATAAAAGCAAATGGTTTGTCAGCTGTATTATGTAGTATTGATTCTATGTTTGGAATTTTTCAGGCGCTTGCATATTTGCAACTACGCTGTCTGACCACGAAACAGCTGCTGAGAAGTGTGAGGAAGACGAAGAGGGCTTCGACGGCTGTTCAGAATATTTATATAGTAAGTAGTAGTAGGTAGTACTTAATTTAGATTTACCTAAGTCACAATTTATCCGAACATTCGTATTACACCTTAACCTACTAGTTATACCTACGCTACGCTGTTTGTCGATATTGTCATAACGCCACGTACAAAAGACGTCGCCGTTAGTATTAAGAGTGTGGACTTATAAAATGTATTGTTCATATTATTATTATTATTATTACCTACAGTACGTAGTAAAACAATAAAATTCCAAGTACGATTGTACAAAGCTGCTCCAAACAGCAAGTACATTTACTTTACGTAGTCCACTTGACTATTCTGTTTATAAACTGCTACAATTTGTTCGCAGGTGTTCAAGAGAAGTTAGGTATAATGAACAACGGTCTCGTGTACGCGGTGTTCTCGTACGCGGCGGCGCGCTCCGACGAGCTGACGTTCGAGACGGGCGCGCGGCTGCAGGTGCTGCGCAAGGGGGACGACAGCGAGCGCGAGTGGTGGTGGTGCCGGGACGACGCGGGCCTGGAGGGTTATGTGCCTAGGAACCTGCTCGGGGTGAGTCCACTGGTTGGATGAATGAATGAATGAACGAATGCATAAGGAATAGAGTGGGGGGAAAGTTAGGAATAATGGATAACAGCGATTAACTGAAGAGGTGAGTGAAGGGATTTTTTAATAATTAAATGAGGTAAATAAATTAGGGGTTTTTTAATAATTAAATGAGGAAAATAAATTAAATGATAGTTAAATGAGGGATTAATTGGTAAATTAATCAACTAATGCATATGGCGTTCACGTCGGACTCGGTGGCGCGTTGGTCAGTGGCCCTGGCTGACGAGCCGTGGGTCCCGGGTTCAATCCCCGGCCGGGGCAGACAATTATTTGGGAGATAAATGTTTGTTTTTTGTTTCTTTTGGTGTGCAAAATTGTTGTTTTCTGTATGTGTCCACCACAACACAACACAGGGAATACTAGTGCGGGGGTGCGAGTGTGTAAGCGTTTTATTATTATTATTTATTTATCAGTGTTTTCGAAATGTGTCAATGTGTACATGATACCATTTTCTTGCCTGTTTGATGACCACTTTCCCATCTATACGGCCACCTAGCAAGAATAGACTATTAGAAGTTTACACAAATAGACTTTAGACGATGCAAGCCATTGCTTCAATCTAATGTTATGCAACAGACATGAAAATCGCACCATGTAAATGGCTTGACTCGTGGTCGTGGCTACCCATAAGGTACTGTAATTTTGTTTTGACGTACATTTAGATTGAACACAATAATAATTGTACACGATTGTAAATAATTTAATAAAGGGGTGTGGCGGTGGTACCGCTAGTAACAAGGCCTGGCCTAATAGATGTTGGCTACACTACACGTGATCATTTCCATTCACTGTATTTCTAAGTTTTGGTTATAAACTTTTTGTTAATCTTTTAAAGGATGCACCATTTCAAAACGTGTCTACTTCCTAGTAGCTATGCGGTGTTCTCTATTTCCTTTAATGCAATTTCGTTGTTTTAACATTTAATTGTTTTTGTTTCAGTTATATCCAAGAGTAACCACACAGCAGGATTGAATCTTAATGTTTGACCTATTCAAGTTGTAAATACTGTTAGCGGCTCTTATTTTTTGTGTATTTATATCACTGTAATCTAAAAGTTATAGATATTGTATACAATTTTATCAGATCTAATATTTTGTAAATATTTAATGGTAGTTGAAAACGAATGAGATTATATTGTACATTTTATAAATAAAATATGTGAGTCATCATTTTTATTGGTAAAGTTTGAATAATTATTAGTATGTCTGCAAATATTGTGAAATATTACACATAAATTGACAATACAAAGTAATAACTATTATGAAAGAAACATCTGTTTTTTATTGTTTTTACCCTATTGACTTTTCTTACTTCTCGCCACTCGGAAATAGATGACGTCAATCCTGAATCACGCTATCGAAGTTTTATTTTTAATGTAGGTAATGAGAATAGCAAACGAACATGCAGTCCAACCAACCACTGCCTCCCATGGACATCTATGACCAATCTCGAATGGAACTATGCGAGGGACTATTAGTAAGTTAGTTAGTCCTGTTAGTCATCATCACAACACATCAACGGCCCACTACAGAGCACGGGTCTCCTCTCAAGATGAGGCCTAAGCTATAGTCCGCCACTCTGGCCAAATGCGAATTGGCAGACTTCACCCGCCTTTGAGCAAATTATGGAGAAATCCCGGGCTTGCAGGTTTCCTCCGATGTTTTCCTGGACCGCTAAAGCAGATGCTATTCAATTATTATTGCTTAAAACACATATGACGGTGTGTGCTCTGGGATTTGAACTCCGGACCCCCGTGTAGGAGGTTCTCTCGACTGTAATCGCTTACAGAATATAAGTAAACATTATTTTTTATTTTGTTTTATTTAGAAAGGGCAACCAACAAGACAATACATTATATATTTACATCTATATCTTTATTTAATATATATAATATATTTAATGATGGAAGGACTTCATGTTTCTAGTTACAACATTAAATAAAACAAAATTCAAATCAAGTGAAAAACTAATTAAATGTTTTGGTGACTACATTTTTTGTTGGGAGAAACCTGCCCTTCTTATTTACTATAAGTTGTCTATGCCTCTGATTCTCCATACATTTTACTTAATAGAGACAGGTACGACCAAGATGTGCTTAATATCTGAAAGTAAAATGAATCATTAGGCTAACAAGAAAATATAATGTAAGGATACTAAGGATATCATCATAAGTAGGGACAAAAATCCAACGTAACATCGATTCACAGATTAGACAGGCCTAAGAGATAAACGGATTCGGCATTATGCGTGTGGTTTAAATTTGGTTCCAATATTGTTTTTCGAATTTATCGTTCAGACATTCAATCTAAGCTAATGTACTTAATAGGCGATCGAAATTTAAAATTGCGAAAGGCATCGCCATTGTTTAAAACGATACGTGACGTCATCGGCCATGTCAAGGTGTAGACGTTTGTATGGTGTGTGCAGTCTTTGGGCTACGATTCAAGCGTCGCATGACGTCATCCTAAGCGCGTTAAACATGGCGGCGTTTTAACAGCCCAAACTTAGTCTCAGCTTTAAATATTTTTTATAAATGAAATGAAACAGTTCCGACTTTATTATTATTTTTTACTGTTCTATAACGATGCAAAGAGTGTTTATAAAATATAAAAAAACACATGCATACAGCCCATTCCGAGTGTAATCTTAGCAAAATTTTTCATACGTCATACCTTTGAGAGGTTTGCCAGCGTCAGATTAGAAAATCCAAAAGCAGTCAAGTAACAGGGTTTCTGTGCCCTGAAACAGATTTATTAGCAAGTAAGTACTTACTTTAATTCATATTTTGCGAAAATATACAGGTAATTTAATTTGAATAACCTCAGTTATCAACCTGAATATATTCTAGGTATCTAGGATGATTACTTCCTGATTATAGAAGCCTTGTTATTTAAAAAGTATAATTCACCTGACAATATTTTGTGACACTCAAACTTATTTGTAAAATTATATTACCATTTCTATCAAGTATTGGCTGGGGTATGTAAGTACTTCAGTAGAATAAAATATGTTTCTTTCTTTCTCTCTCTCTCTCTCTTTCTAAAAATACTGAAACCGGTATCTACCTGTTCATTATAATCAGGATGTATCTTTGAAGCTTCACATCTTTATCGTACCACACACTTCTGTAAGCTGCTTCGGATATACCAAAACTCTGAAAATAAGTAAGTAGGTAAGTACGAGTAGATAGGAGCGACATGAATAACTTAAATAAATAAATAATAAGAAAGCCTTTTATTTCCTGAAACAATTCGTCAATACAAAAATGATTACAACTTTTTTTAACGGTTCTCTAGTAGACGAGTTTAGCAAAATTAAGTAAGTAGGTAGGTAGGTATGTAATAACTACTAACTTATAAATATTCCTCTGAAAGGATTGTCTATTCATAGTGGTCATGTACCCATATGTATTTAAATATGCGTTTTTATAGTCATTTTAATTCAATAATAGCTAATTAAGATATTTTAAAGTTTTTTAAAAGTATAAACTGCCATCGTCTAAGTTTAAATATTAAACATAATTTGATTGTAGTGTTAATAAAATTTAAATAAACTTACGCAAGTTACTTACGTAATTTAAGTAAACCTACTTGCAATAATATTGTTTAAAAGAAAAAAACTCGTTATACTAACATTGTCAGTTAGTAGTTGGGCGGGCCAGCACAGATTCCAGATGGAAAACACGACACCAAAGGATGCTAATATGTTATCGAGGAGCGTTCCTTCTGCAAACTAAAATAACAAAACACAGTTTATTTATTATTAACGAAAAAAACGTTGGGTGCATATTATGGATAAATAATTTGTAAGGTGTATTGATGAGTACCTATAAGTGCCCCACATTTTTTCGTTTCAAACCTTAAAAGTAGGATTTGCCTATGAAATATTCCTATTCGTAATTCATCACTTAAATTTATTAATGAGTAAGACACACACAAACATGTTTAAACCACGTGCCCTGTCCGACATTTAAAGTTTATACTTAAGGTTAATAGTGTGATAAGCTTTGGTACGATTAAAAAAGAAATAGTTTGAGATAGTGTAGATTTTCTGATATAATTAACGACGGGGCGCAATTACGATGCTTGCCCTAGGCGCCATTTACGATAAAGACCTAAGACCAGAGGCGTACCCTTACACAGAAATTTATGTCAGTCTAGTAATCACAGACTAGGAACAGAAGTAAATTCATTATCTATACACATTTATACGAACCACAGCAATGAAACCAAAGCAGCAGATGATAACAGAAGAAAAAGACACTTGCGCTAATATGAGCAACCCAAAAATATTGGTTAGTTCATCAGCTAGCCTGAAATGAAAGGTTTTTAAAGGTTTATATTATCGGCAATCGTGGTGATTATGGGAAAATGTGGTGATTATGGGAAAATCCTCCTTATTTTAGGAGAGGCCTTTAGTTCAGCAGTGGACTACAACGACTAAACGAAACCTGTGACGCTGGTCATAGGTTTTGAGATCACACGCGACAGGCAGTTAACTTAAGTACCTATCTAAGTTATTTGAATTAGAACTTCTAAGAATTTAACGCAGTGGTCTTCATACCAGAGTAACTTTTGATGTCTTGCAACAACAGTTTTAACTTGCTCTAAGCTTTCTTCTTCATTCTCGTTATAATTGGCCACAGCATCCTCCAGATCATTTTGCAGTAGTATTATTAGTGTACACAAATTGAATGTTAGCGTCACGAGCAGAAAGTCACACGAAATATACAGAGCCAAGT
>DWLO01001955.1:0-13579 GCA_018245335.1 Dalla quadristriga | reverse complement strand
CATATTGAAGACTCGGTGGCGCGTTGGTCAGTGACCCTGTCTGACAAGCCGTGGGTCCCGCGTTCGATCCCCGGTCGGGGCAGACATTTATTTGGCAGATAAATGTGTGCACTCGGGTCTTGGGTGTTAAAAAGTGTTGTGTTTTCTGTGTGTCCGCCACTCGCAATACAGGGAATCCTAGTGGGGGTGTGAGTTTGTAAGCATTTAAAAAAAAAAAAAAAATGACTGTCTGACAAGCCGTGGGTCTCGAGTTCTAAGCCAAGATGGAGTGGAGTTAGCAACAAGAGAAAAGACGTCCGACTGGCACGCCTTTTGTCCCTCCGATGCTCGGAAGCCAACCTTTGGGGCAAGTTTTGATAAATGTATCGTCGACAGGTGTGGCGAACCGCGCGAGCAGCATCCGCATCCCTCGCGCCGTCGCCGAGGAGAAGAAGGGCTACTTGGAAGACCGTCGGCCCGCCTCCAACTGCGACCCGTACGCCGTGTGCGATGCGCTCATGCGCACCTGCATGCTCAACGAATAATAGTGCACCGTCACGCTCAATTCAGACTAGACGACACCGGCTAATATCGACCTTATCAGGTACGCAGAGAGTTGCAAATAGTCCAACAGATGTAACACACGATTGCATCTTGACATTTTATAAAAACTAGCCGTCTCTCGCTGTGGTGTCTTGCAAGTCAACCTTATCGCGGAGAGTGGGAAATAGTCCAAGAGATGTAAACAAGATTGACTCTTGACATTTTATAAAAACTATCCGTCTCTTGCTATGGTGTCTTGGAAGTCAACCTTATCGCGGAGAGTGGGAAATAGTCCAAGAGATGTAAACAATATTGACTCTTGACATTTTATAAAAACTAGCCGTCTCTTGCTGCAAGTCTTGCAAGTCAACCTTATCGCGGAGAGTGGGAAATAGTCCAAGACATCTATGCTGTAATACATTTGCATATTGAAACTTTGTAAAATGGAATTATCTCTTGCAACTCTGTTTGATATTTCAACTGTCGCTAAAGAAATCCTCTAGTCTGAATTGAACGTCACGCGCCCGTCGCGTGTCGCGTGACGTCACGCGCGCGGACTCGTGTATCGCGTGGCCGGGACGACGAAGGCGGGTCGAGCCGAGTCTACAACGAGTCGGTGGTGAGGGATGGGCTTTCGAACAGATCTAGTGTAACGTGGAACATGGATGGACGTGGCGGATGTATGGCGCTGATGAAATACCAAGAAAGACATTATGACAGGATTACGATGGAATGCGAGAGGAGAATAGAATAAATAACCATTCCCAGACTTCGACATTCGACAACGGAATCGCCGACGGCAAAATCAACGAAACAGCACAGCCATCCCGGTATACAAAGCGTCGACAAAACCAAGAAAACGACAAGATGACCGTCTCGTTTCGGGCGACGATATCGGCAATAGTTTAATCCGATGACACTACATCTGTGCGGGAAAGCTACCGAGTTCCCTTCGCAGTAAGATTAATTTAGTGTAAGTGGAGATTTCCATAAAAAAGTCAATTAGTTGGAGCCCGACGCACCGCGAGACGCCGCACCGCATCGCAATGAACAAATCGACAATAGACTATGGGCATGTTATACATTTTTACAGATTTAAACGGTAGATAGCAAAGTTTTACAATTTTACACAATTTTATAAGTCGGTCGGCCGGCGCCCGGCAGCGCGAGCGCGGATTGCTCCAATTCTTCCGAATGTTACTTGCGTTCGCGCCCAGTGTTCCGATATTTAAAAATGGCAGGTCCTAATATTAATTGCTAGTTGCGTAATTCTAATCTTAAAATTGTTAGTAGTTCATAGTTCGCGATCGTAAAAGCCTTATAATACAAGATAGACTCAATTGTTAGATAGTAATCGTTCGATAATGTTGAATTCGCAGAATCCTTAAGTCCTAACGATACATTAATATATTCGTAGTTAATTGCAATTTTACATACGCACGTGTGTAAAAAAATCATTTAGTTATTTGACGATACGAAGAGGGAAGGACGAGGGCTTGAACACGTCAGTTACCAATAAATAATGGCAATTATTGCAATGGAATTAATGGCATGTAATGTGTAACATCTAGCAATTTTAGCCGTGATCAACAATAATTTTATTTGAGGCCTTATTATTCATTAAAATAGTAAATACATACCTCTGCGCAAAGCAAACTAGGTCAGCGATCACGTGATAGGGGTAGTGTGTTATAAAGGACCACATAAGATATTAATAATTAATAATGAAATTATATTATAATTGTAATAGATATATTTTACGAATATTATGTGATATTTAAAAATTAATTGTTATTTTGATGTTAATAATAGTTTATGCGTATACAAAATAACCACATATCATTATTTCTAACAAGTTCATTTATTGCCTGTTGTTAGTGGATTGATTGGATGTTTCTAAGATATTGTATGGGAAGACCTCTACATCTGATAAGTCAGACCTAAATGACCTAATAATTAAATGTGCTAAAAGGTATGGCTGCAAATTTTCAGAAAATAGTGTAGACTGAGTTTTCTATATCGTTTGTGCAATTTTCATTTTACAAAAGATGAAAAAACAAAAACAAAAATACAAAATTCACTTAAATTCGATTTTGTAATCATAAGACCCAGTTTTTTATTACTTACAAAACAGTACCTGAAGCACATTTCAATAGTGTTCGTGACATTCATATGGGATCGTAGATAACACCTTGTTTGCGGCGAACAAACGCACATGTGACGGTCGATACTAACACTACTAACAAACTCCATTTGAATAGATAAATTATTGTCTAATTACCTAATGAAAAATATTAGAATAGGGTATAGTTAATAATATGAAAATTCGAAAATGAAATGTAGGTACCTAATAAATAAACGCCTTAAAATAAGCACTTATGAACCAAGTCCTAACCAGAGTACTATTAAGCACAAAGTAGGTCCGTATACATTTATACTGCGTTTACGGAGATATTTTTATTTGTTTAGCATGCGTTCGATATATTGAAAGTTTTATTTAAAATTATATTGGGTCATGTATTGTTATAATGAATGACACGTTATACAAAATAAAAGACGTTGTACGAACCCGTTGTTTCATTTTATACTGAACTAAATTAATTCGTTTTACTTAAGTATACTTTTGTCTCGGGAATTTGCCGAATATTTTTTTATTTTTATTTAGTTGGTACCCCCGACTGCCGTGTGTATAAGGTGTGTGTTGTCGAACCTCTTTCTCAAACATATTTGAAAATCGACAATGGGTATTGTAACAAAATTCAGCGCCAGCTCATCGGGCAGCAAGCACACAAAACTGGCTGAACACCCATGGATTTGACTTCATCAGGAACGACGAATAGCCCTCTTCCAGCCTAGACTTAAACCCATTGTATTACCAAATATAGTGATATTTGCAGAAGAAAGCTTGCGCTAAACCTCACCAGAATTTGGAGTCTCTTGAAGCATTAAAGCAGCGGCTTATATAGACATAAACCTTCAGCACACTGCGATCGACAATGGGCCTCGGAGTTTGAGGTGAGGGCCTGTATTCAAAATGAAGGATGGAATTTTGAATAACCGATTTTTTAAAAAATTCTTATGTGAGTGCATTTTTTCATATAAGTAATTTAAACAAATGTGGTTATATCTAGCCCAGTGTTCTACCGTATAGCGGTACCTATTTAACTCACTGCTTTGATATAAGCTTGTACTAGTACTTACTTTACGGAGTCAAAATATTTGGTGCAGTGAAAATGGTAAACATGCGAATTATACGAAAAATTACTGGGATGAATGGGACAAAAGCCCTCTTATATAAAATTTCCGCAAGCAGTTTCAGTTTTATATAGTGCACCAAAAAACATATAAACTTAAAGTAGCTGTTTTTTAGAATTATACCTTATACCACGCTAATAGAAAAGAAAATAGGGCGTTTTTTGACTACTTATTGCCATATTTTTGGCGACTTGATCTGAGCTTGATCTGGGCTAGACCTGGCGACACTGGTGCGCCTGTACGGTTATTTTGTAGTCCGATTGTACTACAGAATAGGCGCATCTGTCTTCGTTATAGTTTATCTGTACCACTCTATGAGTGTTTTGTTCTGGGCGTCTACTCTTGAGTAGCATCGTCCGATCACGTAGTTACTTGGCAAACGATCCGTCCTGTCAGATTTCACCGCACTCAAATGCATTTATTAACGGAGACGAGAGTTAACGAGACCTCAAAAATAAACGTATGAGTGCTATGAAACTATGTTTTTCCGTAATCAATCTTATGAATGTGTGCCACGAAAGTTTGTATGATGTGAATAGATTTATGTGTACGTATAATAAAATGACAATAAAATGAAATAAAGGATGAACGGTTTATCCGTAATTTATTTATAATGTCTATGTCTTTTACCTGTGGACAGTGCGGATGCGTATCATGTCGTCGATGGTAACGGATAAGTAAACTTAGACACCTCAGAAAACGGGCATCCAACAAGATTTGACGGACTTAAAAATTCACAGGATTAATCACGGGCTCAATCGTTTGACAGCTACGTGATCGGTCGATAAAAAAAGGTTTTATCATTGGGTCTATGCGACCAGATGCGACGCAAGAGTAGACCGCGTGATCTACGTATCACTGAGACGCAAGCAAATGCAATAATGTAGTAACTAGTGTTGCAGTAGCAGGTATCTGATCGCAGCGTCAGTTAGTTGGTCCAGATATCAGATATTATATATATTAATACCTGCGTCATAGCGTTTAACGCATATTGATCGCAAACTTTCATAGACTCGTGAATACGAACGCGCCATTCGTCGGAAGAAAATGAGATAGCATTTCCCCAGCGTGGTAAACGAAAAGGACGGAAGACATTGGGCAGCAATTATCGATTTTTCATACATAACATATTATAAAAGCGGGGTAGGAGTATTACAAAGAAAGATCATTGGGTAAGAATACCACGGCAAGCGAACCAACAACCATCTCTCACTCAACCTACAGCAGCTCAAAACAACTTCTAAACGCCTAAACAATGAAGGAATTGAACATAGCAATTACCTGCTCCTCTAATATAAACCGAAGCATGGAGGCTCATGCGTATTTATCCAAGAAGGGATTCAAAGTTAGTTCCTTTGGTACTGGAGATAGGGTGAGGATGCCGGGAGAGGCGCCTGATTGTCCCAATTGCTATGAATTTGGGACTCCATACAATATCATCTATCAGGACCTGGTCAGCAAGAACCAGCAGTTTTACACTCGCAATGGTCTGTTGAGCATTGTTGATCGGAACAGAAGGCTTAAAGAATTCCCGGAGAGACTGCAAGACTCGACAGAGATGTTCGACATCATTATTACCTGCGAGGAGCGGGTCTTCGATCAGGTTATACAATGGTTTACATGCAGGGATGTAGTTGCAAATAAAAAAGTTCACGTTGTAAATGTGGACATTGAAGACAATCCTGAAGAAGCTACTATTGGAGCATTCTTGATCGCTGACATTGTCACCAAAATGTGCCAGAGCGAAGACCTGGACCAGGATGTAGACGGCCTGCTGCACGCTATTGAACTAAGATCTCACGTATCTTTGTTGAACTGCACTATGTCGTATTAGTTTAAGCAAAACAAAAATGTTTATGCTACCGACAGTCAAAATTATTTTCTAAATGTTAATGTACTTGATGTCTATATCCAATATTCCGTAGAATAAATGTATTTTTTAGCCCTTAGGCACTTCATAAAGAATAAATTCTGTAAAAACAGAAATCAAATTATTGGAAAATTGTATCTTAGGATAGTGAGCTGGCTCGAATTTGGACGTAAGATATTATCATATCGAGAGACTGATTAATTTTATTTGTAATGGAAATGTATTTGGAATGTGTGCACATGTGCATTTTTCTTTTATAACAGAAACTGTGTCTGTTATAAAAGAAACATGCAGATTGGTAAAATTTGAGTCTGCCTATTATTAAGTGGTAGTAATGTGTTGATCAAACCGAGACATGTGTTCATTATTTCTTTTAAGTATTGATTGCAGGAGTGTTGTGGAGGAGTTACAAGGTGGCTTGTGTGCGTTTTGTTGCACATGCATGCAGTACCTAGTATACTTGCGTTTTTGTTAATTTTATTATATACGTTGTATAAAATATATTTTGTACCTATTTTTAGTGCCATAAGTTTGGTCATGGAGCCAATTATTTATCGGTGGATCAATATAATAATAATAACTTATGTGTGTTCTTATAATGTGTAATTTATCAATGTCTTAGAAATAAACTACATACAATTTTGATCAAGTTTTTGCGTTTGATTATTTATCCTTTATTCTTTGCCCAAAAATGTATTGATTTACAAATTACTTCCGTGGAGAATGTTAGCTGGATAGATGCTCAATGTTGGAGCGACTTCTCGAGCAGGAAATGTTAGTACTGTCTACAATATATATAGTTCTAAGGCCTGACAGAAGCAGTTTCAGTCTTCAGATTTTAGAATGTCGATAACATTATTCTTGAGCCAGACTTGCATTGCGGCCATGCTGTTCAGTTTAGTGAAAAGTCTATATTGATCCAAGATGGTCTTTGTATGACTTCACATGATAAAATTTGACCAGTCTCCACATCTAATACTAAAAAACGGCATTCCTACACTGAAGGACAACTAAATTGCAACATAATACAGAATGACACTTACAACAAAAATATTTATTAAATATTCTAACTATTTATTTGAATGATAAAGTGAACACTGGTCCAATATTTAAAAAAAAAATTGCCATATCAGTTAGCTTTTAAAACTAAGTTAATTTTTAACAACTACAACTGCCCCTGTCCTGTTGGACCATGTCAATGATATGAAACAATCAATCAATGAAAACAAGTTCCGTTGTTGTAATTCCAGTCACCTGTATGTTGGGACTAAATTGGTTCACATTTTAATGGTCTAGCAATTGATTGGAGCCCTGCTGCACCAATGCAAGAATAGGTCGACCTAGGTCTATGTCTAAATTACCGAAAGTGATTTTCGACAATTAATTCAATGGGGACTGACAGTTTAATCGGCAGTGATAAAATTGTTTTAATCAATTTAAAACACTACTCCAGTAACACGTAGTCTGAGATAATGCATCAGTACATTTTCTTTTTAAGGCACTTGTTTTATGACCAACCATTATTAATTGGTTTTTCTTAAGCTTAACCAGTGCAAATAAATTAAAAATGCTTGCAATTCGAGAAATATTTATGTTTGATAGTTAACCCCTACACCATGCGTTTTCCTGCGGTTTCTGAACGGGCACAAAATGTATGCATGCATGGAGGAACTTGGAACTTGTTGTTTTAAATTTATTTTCTTCTCTTAAATATTTTTAATTATCATTTCCCACAAAATCTGTGCAGTAGTTGTTGAGCTGTAGCTGGCTAGCTTTCTTTTACTATCAAGAGTCCCTCGCGCCAACATTTCCCGCACCATAGATAAAAACACCAAGTGAGAAAAGTAATTCAATGATAATTCCCAGTTTTATCTTTAGCCTGTTGATGGAGAAGGGTCAAAGTATTTTAGTAAAACACCAATTTACGACATCTCTTTATTTATAACATTAAATCTACAACGACAATCTTTTAAAGAGAAAAAAACATGTTAACATCAAGTAAATAAGTGACATTTTTTAAAATAACAAAAAACACCTATAAATTATATCAATAACACAATCTTTCAGGGCGTCAAATATTTGGAGGTAAGAAGTGCAAGTGTGTATTCAAAGAGATCAATTTGCTGTAATTGTATTTAGAGTACCTAGTTCTTTCGACACCGGCGGTTTAGTGCTTCGGCGTTATAACACACATTATTTATATTATTATTATTATATCGTCATGAATGCATGAAGTGTATCTTCAGAGAGACGTCCATTTTGAAAATAACAATACAATACAGCGGTATCGAACTGTACTGTAAAACCTACTCGACATATTTAGTCAATAGTTATTTAATTTATTGATCGTATGTTTTTAATGTGCATTTGTCTATGAAGCCCAGTACACCATTCCTTGAACTGCCTTAGTCAATTTGCAAGATGGAAATGGTTAAATTTGATTACCGTATAATTTTTTAAATGAAAATCGATTTCAATCGATTAAACTGAGTACTCAAGCGGCTGTAACCCTCATATATTAGATTTCATTATTACATTGAGTTAAATTGCAATGATCCCTGTGAATATGCACACATAATAAAAAGATATACACATATATGATTACAATCTTGTTGATTAAATATTTTTTTATCACACTAAAACCATGCAATGGTATTTATTACATTGATTAAAACACCGATCAACGTCTAAGTAAAACATCCTTATAATGAATAGACTTAGTCTACAAATATTCTTGAATATATTCATTAATATTACGACTTAAATAGTTAGTTAACTTCCTTTACCTGGTACAGAAATTATAGAAGACATTATCAATAATGGAATCTCTTCAGTTCCTAAAGCCAACTTGTATAATTTAACTACACCATTAAATAAATAAACTAGTTTCGTCATAGAAATGGCAAAGGCAGTTAACTAATTGTTTACATTTATACATAGGAGCGATAAGGTAATATGACTTG
Source organism: Dalla quadristriga (assembly GCA_018245335.1). Lineage (NCBI taxonomy): Eukaryota > Metazoa > Arthropoda > Insecta > Lepidoptera > Hesperiidae > Dalla > Dalla quadristriga. The sequence continues at coordinate 4,969 of DWLO01001955.1, read as the reverse complement.
AAAAAGCAGCAAGACTTGACAAATATACCGTCGAAGCAATTGTGTGATATTCAAAGATACATTGAAGGTTTTGAGTACTTTTATAATATACAGGGACAATCTACATTCAAGTAGATAGTTCATTGTTGTCGAAGCATTGAAAACACTTAGTCTTATGCGTCTGATGCGTTTTATTTACAATCTACATGCATAATTTCTTAACATTAGCAGTTTCAATTCGTTCTTGTCTCGCACCTATATTAAAACGAAACTACGTTTTTTGAAAACGTTGCTGGAGTCTCGAGCCTCTCTGACATCGTTTGAAGGCCGGCTTCGAGAGATTAATGTAATTTAAATAAGAATAACACTTTTATTTACATCTATAGACAAACATAAATCTACCCATTAAAGCATTACGCGTTTAGAATTATTTAAATTATTTAATATTGAATACCAATATTAATAAATAACAGAATAATATACAGACGGCGTGAGGCACCTCAAGCTTAGTAAAGTTAGACTGAATGATACTCAAGTTACCGAAATGAGTGAAATTGATCAAATGTTAATATTTGTAAGCATTACATTAAAATTCTATATCTAATTATACATTAGTCTACAAGTGAGGACATAAAACATTTAGTTCTTTTTCATTTATAATTTATCTTAAACGTGTATATTTTTATTTAAAATATGTTTTATGTAAGTAAGTATTTTGGGAGGCCCACGCTACAGTGTATTTAAATATTCAAAATTATCTACATTATAGTTAAATTATAATAGTGTGGCGATGAAAATTTAAAAGAGCAACATAGCGTTTGTTGAAACTTAACAGCCTCCCTTTACATTAATAGTATTAATATTAAAATTACAAATACATTGTTAAAATGTATCAGAGTGTAACATCATTTCACGTGATTAATAATATGTTCTCAAATTGTGAAGTCACTTAAATATAATACTTATTCGCTAGAATCATAGACGTGTACGCCTGTCGAATCGATCGCTTACCTATGAAGTGTCGGAATGTAGAGCCACGACACTACATTTTATATTGTGTCCACGATTCCGGCAATCAAGGGAATTTGAATAACGGTGCTGTTATAAAGACCTATAGTGCACAGTAATGTCGGTACAATTTCACTAAAATCAAAACCACAAAATCTCACTCCGATGCGAGTCATACAGTGATGACTGCAGTGATATTTGTCTATGCTAAGAATCATTGTACGAATTAGTGTGAAGGTTATAACAGCGAGACGGGGGAAAATTATTCCCGCGTCAACTACAATCATCCTACATTTATTATTATTACGAATCCGTAAATTTTTGAGGCTTGTCATGAGAAGACAATCGCCGCTAAGCTCGTCAGTAGTAAAATCGCAATGTTTCCTATAAACAAATCCAACCAGATTGTTTTGTTATCTGTGCATGTTACGAGGCCTCTCACACTTTGCGACCATCTCCCTCGCACAATCGTAACATTTTTAACGATTGTAAAAGACAAGGTAGACTTTTGAAAAATGTGCTTCGATATCATTCTTGACAGTCAAATTACGGACATTTAAGACATGTTTTATTTTTCATATACCTAATTTTTGATAGAGTAAAATGGCAATACTTTTTTTTTTCGCCTTTTTCTATATAAAAACTAGGTATATGTATATTAAAATGTGTCTGAAATGTACGTAATTTTAATGTCTACAATGATATCGGAGCACATTTTTCAAAAGTCTACCTAGACTTTTACAATCTTTGATAATGTAAGAATGTGCGAGCGAGACAGATGCGAAATAGAATAGCCCTTTTAACACGCAATTTAGAAGACATACCGACCGAACCCGCCGCATTCTACATTCCGTTTTGCCGCCGTCGTCCTAGTATTGAGATCAAGCTTGTCAACTCACGGATGTGGCAATATTATTTGCACTATCTTAACCTACTACTAACACCAATGTAACTATGTTTAGTAGACATCAATATGTTAACTTCGATGGCTTTCTACAGCCGTCTGGACCCTGGGGCGTGGTCCAGGCTGCTCCAGTGATGGAAGAGCCATTCGCTAAATAGCCACTGAGCGGGAGATCGCTACGTTAAGACGCGATATACCGGGACAAGCAACACTGAGCACTACTAAGTCAGGTCAAAACTACTTGACAACAATTATGTTTCACGCAAATTCCGCCTTCGTCGTAGTCGACGTACCTTATCGGGATGATAAGTATATCGGTGTGTATTTTCACTATTGCACATGCATGCTCCTTGGAAGATATGATACGTTTTGTTCGTATTTATAGTCTGTTTCATTTTAATATCCAAAAAGGTGATCCGTCTTGGTAGGCAACATTCCAAAATACTTTTTTAATAATTACCAATCCCACTCATGTAAACTCGCATGTCATGTCAATGATTAAAATGACAAATCGCATTGAAAGACACGAATAAATTGTTCACCTGTTAGGACATTACGAAATGGACTGTACACATTACACACCTGGCGGACATTTGCAACTAGTTGCAACTAGTTGCAACTAGTTTCAACTAGTTTCAACCCGACTCCACTTATAACTTATACAACCGCAAATTAACGCCCGACCCATCGTCCACTACATAATACTGCGTAGCACTGAGAGTCAATTTCTCCGGGAGGTTACACCACAAGCCAGGATATGTCAAAGCAGTATCGCAACACCAGCAAAATGATGGCGCCGAGCACCACGCTGGCCATCAATACGACCCAGCAAATGACGACCACAATGGTGAACCTGGGGACACCAAACATCTATGAAACTGAACGTTACGAAATGAATGGTTACGAAAACAGTTACGCGTTGCGCGTTACGCGCCGCATCCTGCAATGGATGAGTGTGAACATGTGGTTAATGATTACAGTGACGGTGAAATGGTTTTCAACACTTTCTACTGCATGAAAACGTCAATACAACTTCTTACATGACAATACACTTTATCTTCCGCTGATGACTCTTCCATCGTATTTAAAACATAATTTACACTATACAATAAGCCATAGAAGTTTCACTACTTGCGCGTTACACACCGATACACGTGTCCTTTTTATTTGGCTACCATCCATTAGCGGGGCACGGGTCTCCTCACCACTGATGTGTGGAGCATACTGGCCCGAAGGCCTCCGCCACTAGCGGTCCATCCATCAGCCGGCCGAGACCGGCGCGGCTTAGCTCGTCACTTATCCACGCTCTATGCGACTTATGGCGTTACTAATAAAGGAGATTATTAAGAAACAATAATAGGTCACGATCAGAATGAAAAAAATAACAACGCACATGTGCTAGGGCAGCACTCGAGGAAGATCTTCCTCGAAGTTCTCCCTTAGCTATTCGTCCATAATGCGGCGCGGCCAGTCGATGCGGTCGTCACCGCCGGCCGCGCCGCCGTGGCCGCCGTGGGCGCCGTGGCCGCCGTGGGCGCCGTGGCCGCCGTGGGCGCCGTAGCCGGCGTCGTCATCGTCGTCGTCGTCGCCGTCGTCGCCGCCGTTGCGGCGCACGAAGCCCGCCGGCGCCGGGGGCCGGTTGCAGTTCTCGATGACGACGCGCGCGAGATCCTTGATGCGGTCGTACGAGCCCTCGTGGACGAGCAGACGCTCCAGGAGGGCGATGCCGCCTTCTGCTATCACCAGGCCGCAGTACTTCTCCGCTGCGGGGGGAAAGGGAGTCGGTCACAAAGTGCTAAATTCATAAATACTTTATTCATTTCAAATGTTATCTATACTATAATAAAACTCAAAGGGCACTTATTCTGTACATTTAATATTTTTTCAAAATTTCGATTAGCGGGTGCTTATATAACGAGATGGAAGCCAAAAACATATTTTTTTTTATTGTCTGTCTGTCTGTCTGTCTGTCTGTCTGTATGTCCGGGCATCACTTGAAAACCAGTGAACGGATTTGATTGTTACTCAGTAAACTAATCAAAGACAAAGCACAATAAAGATGTCATTTGAGCAAACGCAATTCATTCGCGCCAACTGTCGATCTGAACAATATGGCGGCGGGTCACGACCTTTCAATTCCCGCCTTTTCTGACCAAGTGATCTATTTATCCGCATCCTATTGTCGTTTGCAGCTTCCGGAAGATCCTTTCTTGAGGGGCCGTGGCTACTTCACAGCTGTTCTTGACCGAGAAAAAATTAGAGCAGATTTGTGTATATGACATTTGTATTGAATTATCGATTATCTGGCGGTGAGTTACCCTAGTAATTTTCAGATGTTCCCACGAAACAACTACATGAGTGTAAGATCGACAAGATTACTTATAGTAACTCCGAAAATATCTTGTTGATATATTTGGTCCTTCGAGCCGGATACGAACCAACGGTTTTTTTTTTCAAAGTAGTTGTCTTATAACCTATTTGCAGACGGACGTCCCACTCCTGGGAAGTGGTCTCCGTTAAGTAATCATTTTTCATTTTCTATCAGTCGGGAGTACGAATTTTTGAAACTTCAAATCTTAGATTTGTAGGTATATGTATCCCCTTTTGTGTGCATGAATTATGAAATAAATTCCTCTCAGTATTTAGGCGTTTCTAACACGCTAATGATATAAAAAAATACATACAATTTCATAATGAAAAATCGTGCATGTGTATTATTATCTGATTAACGTATTTTGCAAATTTAACGCGTGGAACTAACCTCTTGAAAAATACACAACCGATTCTACTTAACTCATGGTATGCTCGCTTGGCAGTTATGTGTAGTTATGTTATCAAGGCAGGATGTTAGTAATAACACAATAAACCGTGTTGGCTGTCTCCGAGGTGCGCGTTGAATTACAACGACCTTTTCGGACGAGCTTTTACGGACACTTATAAAAAGTTAGAAAGAAAGAAAGAGAGAAAAAAAATATTTATTTCCTCACATACTTACAGAAAAATTTGACAAATAACTAGTATAAAGATAATTATTAATTTGACGGCTTCGTGGCGCGTTGGTTAGCGACCCTGACTGAC
>DWLO01001954.1:0-13582 GCA_018245335.1 Dalla quadristriga | reverse complement strand
CGATTAGACAGTTTTCCTGACTGATTTGTGGGTTCCGGGATCGATCCATGCAGGGGATACACACGTGACTGTAAATGATCGAAGGCAGTCGTTGCCTGTAGTTCACACCGAACGTCATGAACTGCAGCCGGAGCTCTTATTAGTCTCATCTCTTGGCCGTTTGTGATGGTCTGTGTGTACCATCAGTAAAACAACATGTAATAGTAAAATCCTACCCCTGACTCCCAATAATATTTAGGGGGTACATATATATTTACATATATATTTAAGAGTCGGTTGGGGGTTTATTTCAATTTGTTCAATACATAGGATACATTTTAAAAAGTGCCGTCAAAATTTTGCTGTCCCCTAAAATTACGAGTGGTTGATGCATTCAGGCATAACTGTCACATAGCCTACAGCTAATTTGGGTATGGTCATGCCCCATATAACCTAATTGGAATGGGTATTGCCAGTACCTGTTGGAGAACACCGCAGGCTCGAACCCCGTTCGCGGTGGAAATTTAATGCGAATTGTAAAATGATGATTTTTATTTAGCTCCGGCTGGTTGCCCTGAACGAGCCCTGGTCGGGCAGCATGCACGGGATCCGCCGGGCGGACTACGCGTGCTACAGGCAGGCGAGACGGGCCGGCCTGAAGGGCACCTTCAGAGCCTTCCTCACCAGCAGGTCAGTGAACCTCCGTTCCAGTTTATGTACGACCGCACGGACATCAGGCCCCACGGGCGCCCGCTCCCTAGGGAGCTCATAAGGCCTCGGTCCCACGACCGACTAAAAGACAGTAGTAGCGACTGATGTTCGCTCGCAGACACGCCATTTGAAGTTATTTACAACGGGATGCCCCCTGTGGGTATAAAAAAAGGGCATGTACTGTACAGTGTATAAATAGGAACAGGAGCCTTGGAAGATACCTTGCATAATACCCAGTAACAGTAACCTATGATAATATTATTAATAATAAATGTTTTTGTAAATACATCCACTCATACGGGTATGAGTCATACTTACAGTAACATCCAAAGAAATTTGGTTCGTTTCAGCTGTCCTTGAAGACAGGTTTGTTTCCGTTTTCGTCTGTTTTCAGATTTTTTGCTAGATTTTTTGTTGCATCAATATCGTTGTTGTTGTTTTTTTTATAACCTAGAAAACAACGGCTCCGTTTCTTTTGCAGGATACAAAACTTAGATTCAACAGTGCGATACTCCGACCACCATCTGCCAGTAGTCAATACCCAGGGAGATGTTATATTCAAGGCCTTTTCTGATATATTCGATGGCAGCGGAGGCCTTATGGCAGGACCACCGAGAATTTACAGCTTTGGCGGAAAGAATATAATGTTAGATTCCAACTGGTAAGTTCTATAACAACCTCAACATTCACTTAATCGATCAAATTTATTCGAAGTGACAAGTTACTTCTCCTAATTTTGATAAATGTTGGTGCTACTTCTGGGGGTAGAATAGAGGATGTATATTTATATAAAATCGAAATTTACGCGAGTCAAGCCTAGTATTATTAATGAGAAAGCTTGTAAGGAGGGATAGATGAATCATTGTAACTCAATACATTTTTATCAAATGTTGTGTGGAACCATAGAAACTGGCATTGGCTTCTGTTTTTTTTTACTTTACACCCTAGGGGTACACCTTACATCTAAGGTTTTCGAGTTTCTTAATTAAGTATCCCTTATTCGAATACCATACAAATTGTGCAATTGCACCCCATAAAAAAATACATCGAGTTTAGAGGTAAAATAACAACGAGTATACAAAAGGCGATCTTATCTCTTCCAGACAACCTTTGGGCACTAGAGAACTTTAAATTTGACATTATTACTTTTTGTTTGCAAATGCCACAGTTCCTTTGGGATATAATATGTGAGAATTCTGCGCGGGTGGACTTCTAATTCGCGTTTCTACTTCGACAGGCCACAAAAACTGATCTGGCACGGGTCCCACGCGAGCGGTGAACGCGCTCTCGACACGTTCTGCGAGGAGTGGCAGAGCGGGGACCCCACGTCGCGGGGCATGGCGGCCTCCTTGTATTCACACAAACTGCTGTCACAAGAACGGTTTGTATTTCAATCGAATCCATCACTGGATTCCCATAGTGACCTACTACAGGGCTCGGCACTCTTCTCAGAACTGAGGCCTGAAGCGTACTCCAACCAGAGTGACGGAGTGCTAATCGACTGCAGGCGACGGCAGTCGTCACCTGTAGTTAACGCTTAGATTGCGTGCGGCGGCAACCGTCACCTGTAGTTCGTGCTGTTTGTCTGCACGCGACGCCAGTCATCAACTGTAGTTAACGCTGTTAGACTGCACGCGACGGCAGCCGTCGACCATTTGCAGTCACGTGTGTTCCAGTTCTCACAGACTATAATATTGTAAGATGTGAGCTATATGCCACATATTACAACCTCTGCGTATTCATTGGCTTCTGGGTGCGACTTAGTGGTGATAATTTTGATCTGCCAACGCACCGCATTATTTTTTACCCCGCTAATGAAAATACTGAATGTATTGTAACGATTGCCGATTACTTTCAGATACTCTTGTAACAACCATTTTGCTGTTCTCTGCATAGAAGCTACATCTCATTACAATTTACGGAATAAAAGAGATACAACGAGGTAAATACTATTATTGTTTCTTTTTACATCTTACAACTCAGTTTGAAGTAGTAAAAGAGCAGAGGGTCTCCGGGGGCCTAGTTCACCGCCAACGAACAATCCACTGCTCGTATAAATAGAATAGGTCGGCTTTATTTCTCCGGACTATTATCCAATTTTATTTTACCCTTGTGAGAATAAGCTACTGACTGCGATTATTTCTTTGCTATTCAAATTATATTGGTCGCTTTGTGTCGATCATTTATTAATTAATACACTAGTACCATCTTTATTTCTCCGGAACATTGTCCTATTTTATTTTACCCTTGTAAGATTAATTAAAATCCTGCTTTTTAATAAACGTCATTTATTCATGTCGTTCATTTACTAATTGATATAAAAACTAAGTTAAAAAATATTTAAGTTTATTTTATTTACGTTACCTCGTACGTTATACTTTTTCTTACTATCTATTATTTTCAGGTACAACGCGACATCGCTGGTAGATGACGAAGATTATCTCTATAACGCGGAAGAATACCAACAATTACTAAACGAAATATTTGCTCAGCCGTATAGGCAACGCTAAAATTACACGTGCGAGCCTCAAAACACGCTATGCTTCTTGTTGAATTAAGTTAAAACGGACGCAAAATTGTTTTGGGATACCTGTGTATAAAAGAGGCAGGACCTAAACGGCTCAGTCGCAGAATGCTTTGTGGACATACAAGGAGCAATTTATTTTGATTATTTTGATTAATTCGTTTCACCTCATCCACCATCCCACGAATGCAATTAATTCTAAATGTGTACTCAATTTTTACAATTGTAAAAGCTAAATTGAAGGCAATGTAATTTCAAGAATTAAATCTTTAATTTAGTTATAAACACAGTTGAAATTATCCGCGGATCATAATATAAAGCGTTCTTATATAGTTAGTTACAATTACAGTACACTAACCGTAGCTACATTTGTAGCGTAGCTCCTAAGCATTTTGGGACTTTGAGCCTACATGTCCACACTCGAATTTTATTAACCTAAGCCATAATAATAAGCCATCAGCTTTAGCTTGAGCCATATATTAATCATAGCTTGGGCCATATTATAATCATAGCTTGAATAAAATGGCACATAAAATATGATAGATGAGATTAACAATGTCCAATGTTCACGCGAGATTCCTACTAAAGTTAGCTCATAAACATAAGCCAATTAGATATTAAATTGCTATCATTGTAGGAAATTATGAATGGTTTATAAATTAGGTAACCCATAGTGGAGGTGTGAATCGAGGATAGATGTGTAAATCGAGGAGCTAAGACCTGCCCTATTTTGTTTGAAGAATGTTTTGTCCTTTAACTGGGCGAAATAATTATTGACATTTTTTTCAGTCAAAAATTTGGTATATGAGAATTTAAAATGTCCGTTATTTTAGTTTTATTTTCAGCAATGATATCGAAGCACAGTTTTTAAATGTCTTACTAGAATTTTACAATAATTGAAAATTTTAGAATTTGCGAGTGAGAGAAATTAGGGGTGTGTTAGTCCTCCGTACAAATATGGTAATTATTTACCACACGATTTAAAAGCTATATAAACCAAGTTAAATTTACCCGACCACTTCCAAATTCATAGAAATCATGCACCTTACGAACAAAACTTTAATGACAAAACAAGTCGTTGTCATTGAATATTATGAAGGAATGTAGGAGAAATTACTTCCTTTACTACACCAATGGTTACATTATTTTGATGATACGATTTCCATGTGATAAAGTCATATTCAAGATATTAATTTGAGACTGTAAATATTATGTTAGTTTTCGATTTTAGTGTATAACGCGTTAATTTAAAAATGTAGTTTGGGAATTAATATTGTTAAGTAAATTTATATTATAATAGGAGCTGGCAATGAGACCATGACTGATAAATGAATACTGTCGCTCATGGACACTCAAACATGTTTGTTGTTGCTGGGGAATACGTTTACCCCCAGGTATTTTCAGGTGAAAAGGAAGATGAGAGACGGCGGTTGAAGATCAATAAGCAATTTTCTTGGATAAATAAGCAGAAGGACAGCTTCAGGTACTTTAAGGTTCACCAACATACCTTGGTCAAAAAAGTGGAGATAGGGTAACATCACATAAAAATTTGTTAAAATCCGCTTTTTATTGGAAGTTAGTTTTTATGAACATGCGTACGCTTTAATCCACATTTCCGCATGCATATGCATCGTTACACAAGCTAGCAATTTCCTGACAAATGTGATTACACCCTTAAAAGTCGTAAAGATCTCGGAATAAATTCATCACCTACCCTGTCGGCAGTGTTTCTTATTTTAACTAACTTTCTTAGCGTGTTCGTGTTAGCATTTGACAATCTTATTTTGAGACATACATACATATATTTTTCGTTCGCTCTCACCTGTACCTACTTGTAAAGGTTCATAACAACACGCACTTTATTAGTTAATTGATTATTTTAGTGAATTTAAAACTTCTCCGATGGAAAAGTTTTCTGTACCAGTTAGTTGAATCGCCCGTTTAATTTAATCAGTAAATTATTAATTAAACCATTTATCCCAATAATCTTGACCTTTATCTTGCTATATTTTTTATTACCATGTTCATAGTTTAGGCGCAACACGCGCAATTTCATATTTATTATAGTAGGTGCCATTGAAATATAAATCGAATGTACATTATTGTAAAGTCTGATTTTGTTTGCTAGAAAGTGTAATGTAATTTATAATTATTGATAATCGTATTATTATCGATTTCTTTACCATTAGTTTAGTGTAAGCGCTAGTCCAGATTACACTGTTTTACTGTTTTTGAATACGATCACAAATATACTTAATTATATCCTATGTATTATGTATTTACGCAAATTGAATTAAATCTGAAGTAGTCTATTGCACTGAAACCAAAGAAAAGGCGTTATATTATAATAAAATTGTACTTTAATGATCTAATACTTTTCACAGTAAGGATTCTCTTATAATGTCGTATTGAAATAGTGAAACAGAATTATTATGATAATTATGAAATAATAATAATAAGACATGACATACCAACAAGCATTTACGTACGTATTCTAGACTAAGCTTTTGACATCGAATTGGTAATTCGTGTATTATACGACCGACTGTATTTATACAATTAAACAAAATAAATGTTTTCACAACAATAAAATTGTACGTTTTACTTAATACCCTTCCATAAATTCATTGGATGGACGACGCTGTATCCCAGTCGTTACTTAGTTGGTGGGTACCATAACGCCCATAATTACACAGTTGGCTTGCATGTTTTAGTGAAAACCAGACAATCTCTTAATCAGTATCTGTCACACAATACTGAATACTGTATTTGAAACGATACTTATAATATAAGTAATTAAGTAATATAAGTATCGTAGAACGAATCTTGAAACAAATTCCAGGACCGATTCGTTTTACCTTGTAGGTATTGCTTTAGAAATTCTGGTTGACTGAGAGAGAATGCTTTTAGCATTAAGTCCGTCTTTTATACCACAAACCTATTTCTCTGGCATAATAAAGATTAAATTAAATAAATAAATACGGCAATTTATATAAAAAGTTACAACCCATGAAGTGTCCCTCAGTCTCACAGACGTATCAGCCTAGCCTCGAAGTTAATACCTATTGAGGATTAAGTGCTTCCTGGTATGATGTCATAAAATAAATAAAAAAACTAGGAGATGAAAATTTTTGAAATGAAATACTACTCCCAGTATGTTCTACTTCTACATTTATTAAACAGAACTTTCCTTCGACTGTCGAAGTTTTAATACAGACAACATGACGCCCGGCCGCCACGTGTGGCAATGAAGGCGAAGTAGTTTTTCTAATCGACTTTAAACAATTTATTATAGTTTTTTTTATTAAAAATCTTGTGCTGTAGGAGAGTTTTGGATACTTCTCATTTTCTTTATGTCTTTACATTTTTATTATATTTTATGCAGCGTATACGTGGGGCATATTACAAAGTGAGTTCCTCTGAGAAATTCATGAAACGAATTGAATTATAAATGAAACACTTTTATGCACAAACACATGCACGCACGCATGCACGCACGCACATTACCCACCACCCGTAACACGGGCAATTCGAGTGCGAGCGTGTGATGTTAAATTGTTTATAAAAATACTGTGTGAGATGAATTTGTGTCTGTGTCATGTTAAATGAATCGTTAATAAAGTGAGGCCTATATCAGCAGGGGCTCTCAAATTGATAGATGGATTAAAATATGGCGCAAACCGCAGAATTTTGAGCGCTTCGTTCAATTTATTATGTTCTATTAGTAAACTCGGTATTTCAAGTGCTAACTAATCCTAGACGAAACGTTTATCCGGACCCACCATTGAATTGTCAGGAAGTTCCAACGGAAGCTGCGATCTTCTACCTGGTTGCGCTCGAATCAATTAATATGTCAAACGCAGGATCACACAAAGCGAGCGGAATACAAATCAAATTCACGTGGGTGAAAGTATAGGTGGTGTGGCATATTTATGCCTTTTCATATAAGATATATGGTTATAGACATTTATTCTCAAAATTATCGGACAAATCTATATCTAATCTTTCACTTTTTAAGTAAAAAGTGCATTTGCATTTTAAGTATTAATGCAACGTTTAAAAGTACGCACCGCTGAGGGATTCACCAATAACAAGAGTGGTTTTATATCAATGCTAAATGTATAATTTCCTTAAAAATACTAATAGGTAGGTACGTAAGGTAGCAAACGCCTGATGGATTCGTCAACCCACGAAGGAAACACCTATGTTAAAATCGGGTGTCATGTCATTGTTTTACCAGGTGATCTGGTGAGGTGATCTGGGCTATGCTACAGTTTTAGGTGTAAAGAAAGGATCTTGGAAGTTCAACCCCTAAAAGGGTCATGAAGAAGGTTAAAATTACTGTAACGTTTGTGTTAAATTATGAACATGAATGTTAGTTGAATTTAGTCGATAAAACTTTTTATTAGTGGCAAAACAAAATATTACTCGAGTTGATACACAATATTGTACAAAGGCTCCTCTTATTTTCGGTCTAGTTTCTGGAAATTAAGCCATAATACTGTCAATTCAAATTGACTCGACTAATAAACTAAAGATGTAATTATCATTGAGAGGATTTCGATATTGTTACCGAGTACTTGAGGTAAATCCAGACCATCCTGTGGAGTCGATTGCAGTAAATTTGCTTCATAGAAGCCTTGTATATTTCGTCGCTTCATCGTTACGTCCTATCTGGTTCATTTGTAAGTAAGATAGGATCAACGAGCACTCGAGTCCGAGATCGCTCGGGACAAGGAAATACTCCAGATTGTTTCCGGACAAACGCTGCCTCTGTGTTATGCGAGGGACAGAAATGGCCCAAATTACACTTTATACTATCTTTAGGATAGCTTAGGATTTGCTGAGGCTCTCAAGAAGGGCGCCCCACTTCACTACGCAATCAGACTAAGAGGAAGAGTAGCCACCACATGTCATTTTACCTTAACAGCTATTACTAGCTTCACTAGCTTATATATGAAAAATGTCCAAATACCGCCTTGTATAGTAAAAATTGCACAGCCATGTGCATATATAATGCTATACCCAAAGACGATCTAAAATCTTGATTACTAGAAAAATCAAATTATTAATTAAAACAACTTCTTATCGTTAAAATTTAATATTAGGTATAAAAGTGTCAGTAAATTGGTTGAAGTAGTATTAAATTAACGTCTTATTGAAATATAATTTAATTGCATATAATAATTTTTAACTGATTTACAATTTAGACATCAATTTTTTGACATAACCTGAACCTAATAACTTTTTTTTAACCTATTAATTTAATTCAATTTACTTTATTTGCATACCATACCGTGGTAAAATTGAAGGACTAGATAGTATAAGATAAGAGCTTTATTGTACCTACTCAATTACAAAGCAAATAAATGGATATTATTATACCCCAACCCTGTAATTTTTTTTTGTGATACATAGTTACTTTATTTGCGCGTAAAAACACTACAAACATAGATAACTATAAATATAAGAAGAGTAATTTACAAAATAACTATACATTGTCATTATTGGTGTTATCTGCATTACTCAGCAAATGGTTTTTCGTGCTTTGACGGGGATCAGTAGTCTGTCCTGACGATGTAGGTCTATAGATGTAGGTATTTGGTCAATGCCTTGACATTATCCCTTATCCCGACCCGTGCACTCCAAACATTTCTCACTCTATTATGAAAACTTCAGCGTAAAATCCTTTGCTATCTACAGAACGGAAAACGCCTTTGATTTGCTTTGTATTATTTTTCAACCAGCGCTGGTTTTAAGATGCGGTGCCACGGTGGCCGAACAATGAAACTTTAAGAGGATTACTCGCTACACAAAACAAAAACTGTATTGTACGTTCGCTATTCGAAGATATTTTCTTCTGCACCCAAAAACCGTTCAGATTCGAACCAGACTGTGAATGAACTAGTTTCATCGTATACAAAGAAAACGGGCATGCAGTGGGTCTCCTGAATACGATTTGCTTTATTAATTTTCTAGTTTGGAATCATATATTTGTGGTCACAATGCATTTCTTCAATCAACCTTAAAGATGCCCTAAAATAATACTGCTGCTGTGATATCTGTTTTTCGGATCGAGGATTTATTTAATCTTAAAAGTTAGTATAGAAAATACAATTAGGCAAAGCTGCGAGAAACGGTCAATAATACATTTCAAGGCATCAGAATACGAGTAACAATAAAAGTAATATGTCGATGGGATTTCTTATATCTGCTCGAAGACTCCCAAGAGCGCGACGTATGAAAGTCACTTCGAAAAGGGAATTAATTCGAAATTCTTTGTCGGTATCAGCTCTTATAACCTGTTTTTCTTTGTGAACGATTTCACATTTCCGCCTCAACAAAAGTTTCCAACCCGGCCTCCCCAGTCATACAAAGTATTAGAGTGCCAAGATATGGGCGGCAAATTCTGTTCAACCAGTGAAGATGAATGCCGTAATTGCCGTTCGTCTGAAAGAAACAAAAGTTTTTACTCGTATATTTTAAATCTAGATCCTCTCGTTTATTTTTGACATGGGCTTTCCAGCGAAGACTTACTCAAGACTCATGCCGATATATTTGGCAGTTTTTGCATATGGTTTTGCTGTATTTTTTATATACATAATATATGAGAATATATTTACCTCTCATATTTTGGTTGGTAAAGTCGATGTGACCTGACTTATTTTCGTCAAGTGCCATGCGCCACTGTTAAAGTCCAATTGTGTATTCGATTACCGGCTATCTGGGTTTTATTTACTGTTTCTGCATGAATTTTGCCTATAGTTATGATGGATATATCATCAGCAAAGTAACAAATCCGCTGTTCTTTTTATGCAATACCATAGATAGATAACAGGTACAGGACCGGGCCTAGTACACTTCCTTGAGATACGCCAGCTTTAATTTTCATAAGGCAATAACATGCCTCTCTTTATCTAACTTTGAGAACTCTGTTAGAAATAGATGATTCAACTATGTTTGAAAGCTCTATAGGTATACATTTTCCTAACTTTGAATAGTAGCCACTCGGCACGCTTTATCAAAAGCTTGGTCGACGTCTAGAACAATACAAGTCGAATCCTCGAACACCTCGATCGAAAGCCGTATCTAATTCGCATCCATGAGGAAAAGTGCATTTACGGAAAATAAAGGATTCTGTCGACTGCAGTTAGCCAAGACTCGGCTTGTCTCGGCCCGTATACTTAAACGAAATGTTTTTATCTTTACACCGCAGGCGTGTCTAGGGTTCACTCCATGGTTATATTATTATGATACTGACAAATAGCACCCGCCAAAAGATGTAGTTATTATATCAAAAACTCCTAATATTTTCCCTGTACATTGCTGAAGATTGAAGACAAAGGATTATCAAGTGGTTCATTAGTAGATACCGAAAAATTCTGAAATTCTTGAAATCAGGTCGGAATTCTGTAAAGTGCTACGGCACTTAAGAAAATTATGTCAGGATTTAAAGTTTAAATCCTGACATAATATATGAGGACAGATCTTGAAGTCTGGTAACCCTAGACAAGTCCAACTTAATTGAAACTTGAAATCCCCTGGAATTAAGAGTCGTAGCGACGCGACGTCCACGATGGTTCGACCGGCCAAAGCTTAATTAGAAGACATTAGATCCAATTAAAGTTTCTATGTCGGTAGCAAACCTTTAATAATGTCCATATAATGTCGTAGACGTTCAGAATGTTTGGAATATGGTATTTTAGCTAAAATCACTGCCATTCGGAGCGCGCGCGGGCAGAAACACAATCAAGAAATTCCTGTTTTACTAAACCATTTCATATGATCATCGAATAATCTGTAAATTTTGTACAGAATACTTATAATGTTAAGTAGAATATTTTTATTGTGTTTTTGATTAATACTGTATTTTAAATTAACTCAAACGCGATCGAATTCCAAATTGCTGGGCAACCGCAAGTTACGTAACCAATCGTTGCTTGCACAGTTAATAAATTGAAGTGGTAATATGCAGACCATGACTTTCGAAGGTCTAATAACTAATGAACAAGAAATGAAAACCAGGTATACCGACGACCTGGGTTCATCAAAAGAGGCTCAAAAAGAGCTCTCCTTCAGGACCGGCGACGCACTGGCGACTCCGCTGGTGTTGCGAGTGTCCCTAAGCGACGGTAGCCCGTCTACTTGATCTTTACACTAAATCTATAAAAAATAAAAAGCACCTTATAATATTAAACACTTACACACTCACACCCCTGCACTAGTATTCACACAGAAAACAACACAATTTAACGCCCAAGACCCAAGTACAAACATTAATCTGCCAAATAAATGTCTGCCCCGGCCGGGGATAATTCCCGGGACCCACAGCTCGTCAGACCAACCTGGTCACTGGTCACCGACCAACGCGCCACCGAGTCGTCGACATTATCGAATTAACGAGATATCATTCGAGATTTCGTTTATTTTACATTTCATATTTTATGTACTCAGTGCCTAGCCTGTATTTTCATCCTGTGCACGCCACTCCTGACATATTTACATCCATATGGGTATGGGTTGAGCAGCGAGTAAAGTCTAGTTGAAGTAACAAACTTAAGACTATGGCCGCTAGTGGTGTGGGACTTAGCGATCATAGTTCCTGTTTACCGACCAACTCCACGCCTCCGCTGGCGAAGTGCCAACACGGTTTTGTGGCATTCCGACTCCTTTATCCAACTTCCAGTGATTAATAGATCCTGCGTCGTAATTTCTAAAATAATTCCTGTATTAAACTTTTTCCTCCTCATCTTTATCTTGCTAACCGAAATAGAACAGAACTAGAATAGAATAGACTGGAAATAGAAAGAGAACCATATTAGTATGTACAAGTTTACGAATTATACTGTCTTACTTAAGATTTCTGTTGTGTACATTGAATAAATAAAAAAAAAAATAGGATTCTCGATGTGAGTTCTAACATTGTCTATTTTTAAATTGAAAGCCTGAACGATTTGATTTCGAACGCGAATCGAAGAAGATCGTCGTAACTCAAAAACGCAGGTTTGCAAGATAGTGAAGAAACTAATTAGTGCCCTTAAAACCTCGAACGGTTTAATTGACTGTGTTATTTCTCCATAATTACTTCAATTAAATAATTTTATCAAGTTACCTACTCTCTACTAACTCAAACAAATTTCACAATAATAATTGTTAGAAGAACAACGTATCTCTTATGTGCTTTGTTACAAGATGCAAGTACTAGGCATTTAAGTAATGCGAAAAACAGCATAAATCGACTTACATGGCTGGCATAGGTACTCGCTATTATAATCCGCTAAGTGCCCTTTTCTAATGTGAGAATATGCACATTTGAGTAATTGTAACACAAATTTGTTAAAAACGATGTTTATATTCAAGCGTAACCCAAATGGCACTTATGTTTACGAAATGAATGTCTGCATTGGAGTAAAATTGTACATACTTAGGATGATATCATTATGAAAAATTAATTTATTAATGAATGATAATTAAAAATACTAAAATCATCGTTTTAGCGCCTATGTCTGTTGAATAAGGAGTTAAAATAATTCATTACACCGTAAATTTAATTACGTTCTTCCGATTCATGGGACGATGTTTCTGAGCGCTTCTGTGATTCACAGAACACCTTAAGCAGTCGTTAATCTGCAGTTGGCTGCTAATCAGTGGTAGCCTAGCAACCTCGACCCCAGAGAAGGAGATTAGGCCTCATCATGCCGCTCCCAAACCACTCGCAAATCACCTTTTTGATTCAATATGTGAATTAATACACAAAACATACAAGATACGAAACAAAATATACGATATACAGAAGCCGGTCTAATCGCCTATATATTTACTTGTAAATATATTTATATTTACTTGTAAATATATTTATATTTACTTGTAAATATATTAATGCAAATTATAATAGAACATTATAGGTGACAGTAGTCAGATGAGAAGGAGATCCATAACAAATCTGCAATAGTGCGCCTTATCTTGGGCTTTAAAAGAGTTTAGTGAAACAGCGTGACGAATGGGCAGGGAGTTCTATCATCAAAAGCCTATTGAAGTCCACTAGACAAACGGCCTCTCTCAAAAATGGGAGGATTTGCCCGTAAGCACCACGCTGGCAGGCATGTTGGTAATCGCAGCTGATGGTAGTCTGCACAGAGGACGTTGATCTTTTCCGTCACATTCTCTTAGTAGCCTCGTACGACACCCGCTGGACGATGTGGGATGACAATGTATTCTGTTCTGCCATCACCACACGGCAAAGCGGCAGGTAGTTCCATAGATGGATAGAAAAAAGAAAATGTAATGCAATAATTAAATGAAATGAAATGAAATGAAATGAAATGAAATTATTTATTTCGTCATAAGGTACAGGCGGCACACTCGACG
>DWLO01001953.1:0-13583 GCA_018245335.1 Dalla quadristriga | reverse complement strand
TCTAGGGTAGGCCGGGAGAAAAAAAAGCCGGAGGAAAAAAACTCGCGGCACTCTTTTTAACCTGGTTGTAACGATCTGGAAATAGTTAGCAAATTAACCCCATTCCTTGGCTGTAATATTGTTATCATGATTACTGATGAATATTTATTATTTTCAAGTAAGTACTGTAGAATATAAGATGAAATAACAAATAAACAAGTCCCAATAAGTAATCGCCATTCGCGTCCGTAACATGTGGCGTTGCGTTCGGAAAGTCGCACCGTGTAGAGGTTTTTAATTAATACTGCGGGTGCCGTGTTGCGAGATAAATCTTAGTTAATGTCCCTAGTCTGGTCAGCTGCCTCACGTGCACCGGTGGCTGCGTACTAGGGATGTCACGGAGCCCCATATCCGAAATTTTTGTTCTCATTGGCAAAACGCACATCCTTCCAACCGAATCTCAAAACTTACTTGGTGACAAGCTTCTACGCGTACCTACTAGAACGAAACAATTTAGCAGCAATATAAATTCAAATCGTCGTTGCGAATGTGAATAGTTAAGGCCATAGTCTAGCAAACGCTGGCCAGGTAAACAGACTTCACAAACCTTTGAGAACATTATCGAAAACGCTATGGTGTGCAGGTTTCCTCACAAAGTTTTCAGTCAGCTATACACGTGATGTTTAATCGCTCAACATGCCTAATTATGATGTACATCAATAATTCAGTGTCTAGGATATGAACCCCGAGTTCCCGAGTAAGATTAAATAGGATTTAAAATATCCGTATCCATAATTGATATTAACAAAACACTTCTCAATGGATTCTCAAATATTTGGATCGGATATTCGCATCCGAAATCTCATGACTTCAGCAACAGTGATGCGTATAGGACTATATGTACTGCGTGGAACGATTCTGGATTACGGCCGTGAATCTGTAATTGCCATTTAATGATTTACTAAATGTGGGTTTATTTTAACCAAATACATTTCATATTGTATCTGAATTAAAAAGGATGTTCTGTATTTGACCCGTAGGTATAATAATAGTAACAATATTTTCAAAAAATACTAGACCGTGTTTACACCCATAATTTTTAAATTTTTAATATTGGTATTATTAATATTTTTTAATATTGGGTCGGTAGTTAAGTAGTCGTTGGTAGTAACGGAACTCGCACATAAATTGTATTTATCGTTTGTTACAGAAATGCTACATTCCTGGAGCCGCACCTCCAAGGCGTGAGACGGCGTGGCAGCCAAAGTTCGGACTCCGAACACGATGAGAGATCCACGGAGGATGACGAGCGGTCCCTGCTGCGCAGCTCCCCCCGGACGGGGCTGCCGCCCCCACCACCCCCACCGCCGGACGACGTGCCTCCACCGATGAAACCTCGAGAGTTCTTCGAGAGACTCCAGAGCCAAGCGATGAGAGACTCCCAAGAACGAAAGCAGAGACCCAGAGACCTCCCCCTCAAAGAACCTAGCCAGCTATTCCGACCCGTCGACGCTGACGGTAGTCTAGGAGACAGCCTCAGTCAGGTCAGTTGCTTTTGCATGACACATTTTGGACTGTTCCAACAACATTTGATTCGGGCGACCGGAAACTTTATTCCGGTCGGCTAATGAGGCACGTCTGCCTATTTATTTTTTAGTTTCGCAGACTTTCCTCCAACTTTACCTTCAGCGTACCTGTGCCCGTATTTACATGCCAAATTGGGTAGCAGAATACTGCGGCTTGTTGTATAGAGTTACGAGCATTTCGCCGTCTATTTCTGATTTCAAATGAGAGTATAGGGATACAAGTTGTCGGAACTGAGAGTACCCGACTTCCTTCCATTTTCCTTCCATTACCGTGCGAATGTTGTCAGGTTAAAGCTATATAAATGCAATATGTAACAATACCATCCGCGAAATTAAATTTGCGAATCCCTATGACAATGAGCTTTTTCCGAGTTGAAGAGATCTTACTCTTTTCTTCGCTTCTTTTTATAAAGAGGCAAAGGAAACTGGAGGCAAACCTTATTACTATATCTCGCATTTCCTTCATTCATTCCATAATTCAATGTAATGAGACCGAGATCCTAACTGATATCAAATTACCGAGTGGAATAAAATAGCTATTTTATATTTGTATGACGTTCTTTCATTGAAAGATCTCTTCACCTTAGCTAATTTAAAACGAAATAAATATTGTTTGGTTTTTTATTGAAAAAGAATAGAAGTAATTGGCTCACGAATACGCTTATGCATTTATACCCCCCACACAAAAACCCTGGGTCGTGAGCGGAATGACCATATACATCATAAACAACGGCCAAGACACTTAACAACTACAGAAGAAAAACATTTTTCCGTCGTCTGCTGGGAGTTAAATCTGGGACCCTTCGCTCCAGAAGTAGGTTCAATACAAACCGGGGTACGGAGCCGAAAATGTATTGGAATTGCTCATCCTGTCCATCAATCTAGAAACTACTCAGACATTGTTGAACGTGATATCGGTCTACGATACGTTTCTATTGTTTCCAAGGCATCGCATCTGATATTCCCCGCAAAATATTTACGTACAAAACACGGTCTGCACTCAGAGATGCACTTGCAGTCGGTGACAGGAGTACACTCGGTGTAATACTTCACAGTCAATTGTGGGTGTTGCTTTGTGAATACTTGAGTCTACCCCTTCCTACCATTGTCGCCCGTCGGATCTCGAAATATGGCGTTTTAGCCACCTCTTTCAGATAATTATAATGCATTTTAATTGTTAGATACTTTGAGACGTTTTTTAAGAAACCCGTTCCTCTACCTAGCGTAAGAAAATTATTTCTTTTTCTTTTACTCAAGGAACGGCTGCTTAAGACACGGCATTAAAAGTAAGTCTTTAAAAATATGAAGTAGGTGCTTTTAATTTGATTGTGTAACAAAATGTCTAGCAGAGGTGAAAAATAATATTGTTAATAAAAACATCTCTCGAAAATGCCAACTACAATGGCGCCAAAATCACGTACATTTTATGGATGTTTATATTTAGGATAACATTATAAGTCCATTAACTATAGCGTAGCCTTTCTGTTTAAGCCAAGGGATGTGTGGGCCTAACATTATATTCATTACATGGGTGCCGGTCCATTCGGCTGACAATTAACCCTTAAATTAGTGCCCGTAGTCCGAAGTAAACTGCCATTTGTGGGTCATAAATGACACGTGTGAACTACTTCGGGTTTTGCATAGAAGCTCGCATCTGTAATGTGTGTATATACGAAAAATAGCATTTTGGCTTTGTTTTCCCCATATTCCGCTCTCATAATATCACATTAAAAGTGTCATTAGTAAGTACTTCTACGTTATTATATATATTCATTTCAATGCAAGTTTTTTACACAATTATAACTATTACATAAGTATTTAAATACAACAACATGGGTAGATATTAATTGAAATCCTCAAAAATATCATAACGCTTAGGTAAAGCATAAAGGTGAGTGTTTGTAACTTAAACTGCTCTATGCTAAAGAACGAGTAATAGTTACTTTTCTGGATATCTAACGATTTTGTACCTACTTATCACATCTTCCTTTGCCCGTCTTTTATGTTTTTATGCTTGTCTAAAACCTGTCGTGAGCCCCTGTCATGAAGTCTCTGCACAAATTCTTATATTTTATGTAAGTATCATGCAAGTTTGACGTTTATTTCTACTGTGTAGTAACCAAAGAAATCTAAACAAGGGTAGTTTTGTAAGCTTAAATTATTATGCTCCAGTTTTGACGAATTATATGTGACGATCATATATTATATGGATTGTGACATTATGGTATTGTGCGATAAGATGTTCGGTTAAGTTTAAATTGTTCTACAGCAGGTGGACAGATTCTTATTATTAAACCATCGTTATGGCCCTCAAAGTGTCTCGTTAAACTTTTATTTTTTCACAAGCGCAAAATGAATAATTATAGCAATATAATTCTGATCGCTTCGTTGTAAAGTTAATCGTCCAAGGCGCTAATCGGTTTCCTCTTTTGCATATTCAACAGTCCCGCCCAAATCGACCGACGCTGGAGTCCTGAAAAAGTTTTAAAACCGGTTAATTACTACCATTGTCAACACCGAGCGATTATCGTTCGCCCTGTCACTTCCGCTTTCGTCACACCCTCGCCCATGAGGGATTTAAGGCTGGAGCATACCAAGTACTTTTTATTGTTTGATTTCACGAACTTAGAAAAGTATTCGATATTTAATGATCTTAGTTGAAAGTCAAACAGTCAAACTCAATTGAACGATCTCGAGCGGTTCGTTTAAATCACGTTATTAGCTGTTCGATTTCGTTTTGTATGAAACTCTCTTTGAAGTTTAGTCCAATTATGTTACTGAGAAATTGACGATTTTCCAAATTGGTAATCAGCATCAAGGCAATTCAGGAATCCGTTGTCGTCTCGCCTAAGCTGTCGAAATCCTTGCATGTAGGGCTTAAGATTAGATATTTAAATTAAGCTTTATTTCTGTTACAATTTGCTGCATGCCTAGCTTTTTCCCTGCTCAAATCTGGATGGATACCTACCTGAAAGTTTTAGTGAACGCTGATGACGAAGACAACGAAAAAAAATCAGTTGGGTTGCGACAATAACTCAAAAGCGTCGATCTGTCCGAGCCTTTAATCGTCAAACAAAAAAGCGTAATTTGCATCTACTGCAGTCAAATGTATCGATTCCGTACATCCGTTGCAATGCAGTGAGTCAGCAGTCAGCACTTGAATGGAGTCACAATACCTATAGCAGCCAGTGGTACCTACTATTGTTTCCCTTTTTCGCTTTGCTGATTTATAAACGGCACAAATTGCAATATTCACAATGGCATTTCACTTGGTTATAACCTACGAATAGTTAGTTTTAGTAGAGTTTTAAAGTAGGCATTGTTTAAGCTTTAACATCATACACATTCCTAAAACTTTTTCTGTGAAGTTTTACCAGTTACTTTAACGCTGACCATTTCATTATTAATCGGTTCATCTGAGGACAGATTCTCTTTTGTTCGACTATAATACAAGAATTAGATTGTCAGCTAGGTACTGAGTTTTCGTCGTCTTGCGAAAACAATATCGGTAGTGTTCAGTTCAAAAGCAATAGAGAACAAAAAAATGCGCAATTACTTATGCCACAATGTTATTAACTCATAGGGCTAGGAGTGTTATCTCCAACACTTTCTTCCTATTCTAAAAATGTTAACATTATGTACGTAAGAATAGTAATATAGTAGTAGTATGTAGCGATTTTAATGTCGTTGTTCTCCATGCGTATTTTGTTGTATAGTTTGGGATTCAGATACATTATAATAACGACCCCCGTAATAGCGGGAGGGGTGATGGGTCCGTCAAGCGCAGGAGAGGTCCACCGAAGTCGGTTTGACGTCTGACGTATGCGTCAGTCGGGCCCCGCATTATACGCGTCTAATTGCACATTAGGGACATCTGATGAGAGTTTCGTTGAATTTAATACTAATTAGTGCGGAAATGCTCTGCGGGGTGAATTTTTATTAATTGCAATGTTTTAATTTGAAAGTCTCGAGCAAGTTTATTCGTAAGGGTGCAAATTTAATGAAAGCAAAATCATGAGACTTGAGGCGAAATTTATAATTATGTTTTCGATATCTTTTTAAAACAAACAAGTTTTTATGTACGAGTTGCAACGACCGTTTTTTTTTTAAACATATCTACTCAATACTTACACCTACATATTAACTTAATCTACGTTTAGTAAGATTTGTTTTACGAATTAAAGACGGGTATATGGCTACTAAATCTAAGTAGCCATACCTCTTTTTATAAATATGATGGCTCATATTTATAAAAAGAGGAGTGACTAACAGCAAGTTTTTAGAAGTTTCGGAAAATAGCTTTATATATTAACAGTAACGAAACGAGCTTATATAGGAACAATTTATCCTAAATCAACGTCTCAGAAGTCATTTAATTAAGTTATCCTATCGAGAAGTTTTCGGCTCATGAGCTTGACAATGCGACCGACCGCGACCGCGATGAGTCGAACGACTTATTGATTCACGCGGGATTCACCCCCGTGTGACTCATCTCGCAAGCATCACTCCGGCATCACTCGCACCGCACCCCTCTCAACTATGAGAGAAAGTTTGCACAGAGTAACTACTTCCCTTCGATAAATTTGCCTAACTATATTTCATAGGATGGCCATTCATGTGGCTCTGTGAATAGTATTATTTATTTAAACATACATACCTACTAAATACATACCTTTCGTAATCATTCGTATCAATTTTGATAATGGTGTAAAGATTAAACCTTGAGTTTTGAGACCTCTTCAAATTTACTAGGCTAACCTTAACGAGTTTTATAGTCAGTCAGCCAGAGCGGTATTACAACTATATAATATACTAGCTGTTGCCCTCGAATCGTCCACGTTAAATTTATGATCAATATTCGCGTTTAAAATTATCATTATTCTCCGTGTCTCAAACTGTCTCTCTATCAAATTCTATGAAAATCGTCAATATGGTTTAGTCGTGAAGACATCAAACGAACAAACTAACAAATTTTCTCATTTATAACACAAGTAAGAAATAGACTTATCGACTGAAAAATGTTCTAAATATTTAAAATTACTTTAGAATGTCCACACGATGTTAGTACCACCACCACCATTGTTTGCTCTCTTTGATTGAACTCGAAGAAACCCGAAGGGTCGCCGTAAGTTTGTTTGCGAAGTAATAACTGTTTTATTTGACCCGTACTTTTTGCATCCGCCTTCGCTGTAGTAGTCCTTCGTTTTTTTAACGTCTGCACTCGGCTCTCGCTCGTTAAAAGTTTGTAGTTTTGAATTGATGGTTTAATGGATTTTTTTCAACACTATTTGACGTTAATAGAGGACTATCTTTTCTGTTACTTTTTCACTGGCCACTTTCTAACAGTAGTTGATCGACATATCGAGTCCATGACCACTAGCTACCTAATTTTAAGGTCTAGAATTATCGGCTTACAAAAGTTACCCACAATACTTATATTAATTCACATTTGTGTTTGGAACTGGAAATAAAATAAAGAGATAAGTAAATTGAAAAAAATCAGACCAAGCTCAAAACCCTTTCATATCCTATCGTACAAGAGTTTTCGTACATTTTGGTTTTAATGAATTATTAAAATCTTTTAAATGAATACTAAAATGGTATATGTAATAAAGATTAATTAATATTTATAGTTTAACGCTAGTTTAGGAAAGGCATACACCTAGCAGTGGACCTCTAAAGGATGGATGGGTGGATACTTCCACCCCACTTTAAACACGTATGGAAATCATCTACGTTGCCTTTTGATTTTGAAAAATAAGCTTTGAATTCTATTCCGATTTCTAACCGGTCAAGCTAAATACAAACTCATCCGAAGAATGCGTTTACTTGTCCTTATAATTAACCTAATTAGGAACCCTATTCGAAAACTTGGGTCGGTCGCAGGTGCTTCTCGTTCGATCCTAAAACGTCTCGCCTATTACGAGAACGCAAGCACGTGTGACCACTTCGCACTCACTCCCAAAGTGTAAAACTGAACTGTTATGCTACGCTGAACGTCAAGAGTTGTATATTTTTATGAGTTCCAGTGATAACACAGCTGCTGCCACTTCTAAGAGATTGCGATGGAACTTTTAAAGAAATTTCCAAATGGGGACCTTCCCTAAAACCGTCGTTGAGAATGTGACAACGCAAGGGAGTTACGCAAAATATGTCTGCGAAGTTTAAAGTCGAGTCGTTTGTATTCTTTAAAATAAAATCCCCCGGAGACTTTGGCATCGTTCTTGTTAAAGTAATCGCCTTTAAGCTTTCCTTAGTCTTTAGGATATGGAAAGACATTTTATGAGTTCTTTCGAAATAAAGTAAATACGTAAATCGTTTCACACAAACTGCAATGTAAATATTTGAAATGTAGCTTTGAATCTCTTTAAGTCTGCCTGTTAAGTTTCACAAAAGTAGTCGAAGTCTAACTGTACCACTCACAAACTTACAATACTGTTTCCTATGGTAACATCCGTGTAAGAAGGGAGATTATCTGGATTGTCTAATAAACGTACTTACCTATAGTTACGTAGCGTCGTATTTAGTTCAGTTTCGCTAACCCTAACCGCAAATCTAAATAGCTGAGGCCTCGGCGGAGCGCCGCTCACATACCATGGCCGACTGCGCCGCGCCTTGGATTTCACAGATTATCCTCAATATTGCAAATAAAAATTCAATTGATAATTGCTGGGATATTTAATAGAAATGAATAGCACATAATGATTTAATACTTTACTTGTTACACTAACAGATTAGATAATAATGACTTCTTAACTGCAACTTATTTGTCCATCTGATATTTACTACTATGGTTAATACATTTCAATGCTCCCTAGAACTGCCGTGCCCTCAGATCGGCCATCACATGACTATTAATTATTAAATTTGTGTAATAAGTCGTGTCTTGTTTATTTAAATAAATGGGTACTATAGTCGTCAGAAATCAATCGGCCCAGATATCCATATCCACGATAATATTCACAAAGTCATTACAAATTAATAGGCCCGTTTTGAGACATTGACACTAGTGATAACAAATAATACCCAAAGAATGGATGATGTTTGCCCAAGAAGATGTTTACGACAAATCGATTGAAAATTAAGAGAGTTGGTAAACGTTTAGATTACAGCGCTCATTTAACATTTATGTTAAGAATAATAGAGTTTAGTGGGACAACAATTACTATATCATTAAAATAAAACGTTTAATACGATTTATGAGTTACACTAATTGCTCTTGTTTGCAAAAAACTTAAATATTATTTGTCTAAAAGTATTCGACTTTTCGATTTCGTATTGAGTAGGTACGTCTTGACAAAGTCATGACCGATACGATACGGGTATATACGTATTATTATTATTATGTATACCCGTATATATATAAATACTGATATATACCCGTGTATATCAGTATTATGAAATTCAACGCGGCCGAAGTCGCGAGCACTCGCTAGTTGTAATTATTTGAAAGACGAAACAATGCCTTAGATTAGGTAACAATTAATTCAAAACTGAAAATTTTAATAACGCCAGAATAACCGCTGGTAGAGCAAGCAGACGTAAGCCGAGAGACAAACACAGCGATGGAAATTAATTTGGAGCCATTCGCGGCATTAAGCACTTCTATTATGAGGCGATAACGCGACAATCCACGGTGGAAATTAATTTCGCTATCGGTGACAATAACCACCGCGGTGTCGCCATGAATCATACAGACAAAGCCATCGTCGCGGGCAAGGTGCTAAATTCAGGGCACAATGGCTGAGCACCGCGATTTCGAATTATATTGCAGCGTCTCAAATTGTTGAGCGGAATTTATGTACCAAGTTGAATTGCAATTAGTTGCTCGTGTGTTTAATGGATTTGTATGTGGGCGAGTGCTCGCGAACGTTAACGTATCAGATATCGTTTAGTTTCTTGTTGTTTATTTAGCTGTCAGCGATTTGGAAGTTTTTACATGTATACTTAGTTGTAAACAAGATGCTATAGTCTTCCTATGCATGAACGAACAACCATATATATGTGTGGAAAAGGACTGTCGGTGTAAGTTAGTGAAATTTGTAAGTATTATTTATCAATTGTAGGCATTAGTTAGCCTAGTGGTTAAGACTTCGGCCTCCTACTCGGGGAGTTCAGGGTTCAAACTACTACGCACCTATGACTTTTGTTAGTTATGTGCGGTTTGAGTAATTAAATATATTATCACCTACTTACTGTAAATAGAATAAATAATAAAAAAACACTGTGTGAAGTCGGCCAATCCGCACTTGGCGGGCGTGGTAGACTATGGCCTAACCCTTCTCATCCTGAGAGGAGTCCCGTGCTCAGTAGTGGGGCGGTTATGGGTTGTGTTGATGATGATGTGTTATCAATAAAACTATGAGTTAGTACCCAGTTGGTATAACATGGACTTTGTCTGCAACCCCGCGTATTTTTCCGGGAAAAAGGTATGTCACGCTCCTGCTCATAAACTCTATACAAAAAAACGCTCTAGTGCAGCGTGTAAGAAGGACAAACTAACAACCAACAAACACTTTCACATTTATAATATTAGCAAGGATTAAATGTTGATGGAACTCAAGTAAACATGATAAAACCAACAGACGAAAAGGGAACTGGCAACAAGAGACGATTGGACAATTAAACGACTTACAAAACAATCGTATAGTATCGGTGGGAAAATCAGATGCAGGGGCGAGATTAAAAAGCTCTTAACTATTTCACATTTTGGTCAATGAGACTAGACGAGAATCTTGCATCAAGAACATAGAAGTCTGACTGCTATCTATAGAAAATTTTTACAATTATTGTATATAGAAATTGTATATAGAAATTGGTGCTATATAGTTACTGTTTCCTCATTTAATGATGACAGTTATGGGCTGATAATTATGATGACTGAAGTCAATAAGCGAATGCCCATTACTACTTCAGGTCACTGATTTCAGAATCAGAAGCATAAGACAAAGACATTTTTTTATTTCGTCATAATGTACAAACGGTTAACGAAAGTAGTCAAAAAATAATTACTTACATTCAATATCGCATTATATTACATTAGATTACAATTATTCATTCATTATAAAATCTGCAGCTCATCATATGATATTCTCTATTGTCCATTGTCCAGCACACTGGTCAGTGCGGATTAGGTGTTAATGGTGGGTTCACCTTAAAAAAGATTATGGAGAGCTATATAGGCGTGCAGGTTTCATCACTATGTTTTCAATGAACAAATTGGTGAAACCAGATGTGGGATGCCGCTACTCAAATATCATTACCATGTGTTTGATATTATAAATTTGAAGAATGGAATAGTACCAATAAGACAAAATCGATCGATCGAAAATGATCAATCAGCATTAGAGAAATGGATAAATAAAGAAAAATACTCTGTGGTAAGCTTTCGTTATGGTTATATTTATAGGTTAATGTTAAACTCTAATAGCTATAACGATCACGGACGATAAGGTTAGAAATTTAAACCTAAATTAATTTTCTCCTCCTAACCGCAACAACATCTTGCTTGTAATTTAACCTCCTCGCAATTTGAAGAGAAAGTTTTTCTTAGAGAGGAACTCTAAGCCTACAATTAGTAGTGATATCAAGTGCATTTAAAAATTTAAGTACTCAGTCTCCGTCTGTTTCTCCTTAACAACTTTAAACTTTACTATGTACTTAAACTTGTTCAAAGGTTAGCGAAGCGCTCCTGCACATTTTGCACTTTTCAGCAGTTTATTGACAGTACCTTTATTGTTTTCTACCTAACTTCCTACCGAGTTAAAATGTAGAAGAAGAATATGGAAATTATCGGTGATATCATTATTATAAAATACGAAGTTACAATTAAAATGCGTTCTACCCATACAACATAGCATAACAAAATATTTAGTACACAATTACGAATGCAAGCTTCAAATAAATCTCTTAATTCTCCCCACAGGGTTCGCGCAGTGCAAATGTGGGGTCTATATATCGTTTATTTGCCACAGACTATTAATTTATAGACCAATAACGGCGACTGCAGATGTGCAATGATTTTTGTTTATTTTGAAATCTATGGCTGTTATTGGGTTTTCGAATTGCGAAGCCACATTTTAGCATGCAAAGTTGGGGTAACTTTTCTTTTCCCCTTTGCCAAAAGTAAAAAACCGGAATAGGTAGGTGTACTTTTTATAATTGAATTTTAAATTTAATGCATTTACTGTGAACAATAAGATACCTACTGATTAAGACGTTTGGTAATAACGAAGCGAGCGTAAAACAAAGAACGAGATAGTTTTACGATGATTTCCGTCGTAAACAATCCCTGAACAAACATATAAATTGCGTTAAAAAGTTATTACCTTCGTAAAGTACATCTTGATCTAGCGAAGGGGCTACAAATTAGATTACCTAACAAATTTTCTAACGGTTGGAACTAATTTAGCAATATAAACGATCGAGATACGATCATCTAGCTTATCTTAGTGTTCTCATCAGTGAAACTAAAGTTTCTCAATGCATAATATAAAAATTATTTTCATTATAAAAGTTAAAAGTTTATTGCATACACATGTCTTGTTCACCGTTTGTAAATTCATTACCATTTCTCTTTTTACTACACTAATAAAACTAATTACAACAACGAATGCCCGCAATTTAAACGCTGCACGTCACAGCTTCATAACTCGTAGCATTAACTTGCACGGAGAACTTTGTCTCTATTAAATAATATAACCTCCCTCACTGCATGTCCCCAAAGTTGCCATTGCTTGAAGTTTTAGTAAAAACGTCCCAAATACTACCTCTTCCCCACACGTAAACAAATTAAAATGCTTATCTCTCCCCAAGAGCGGACGTTCATTTTTATTTATATTAGAGAAACTTTTTCGTAAAAATAAAGCTTTCGCTTGCGACCACTGTAAATTCGTGAAATATGTAGACTGCTGGGCATATTTTCACAAGGTTATTTCGGTCCCAACTTTTCATCTAGGGACCGAGACCGTTACCCAAAAAGGGTAAAGATAACTTCAGCATAAACAACGAAACATATGCAACTAAAAACGAGGATTCATGACTATAATATGGAATTGCCGCCGCCGCCACACACTCTTGCAACGCCCATCGAACCTTTTTCAGCAAATCCAGTAGGTAATAATATTTCCATGTCTGTGAACAAAGAATTTTCTTTGCATGAAGCCGCCGTCGTACGTCGTGTAAATTGTCGCGAGTTGGGTGAAGCGGTTTAGCCTTCAATTTAAATAACAAGTTGACAATTTTATAGACTTCTCTGACAGCCCTGTGGTTTTACAGACTTAATACAGTTTTAATGTATTGCCAATAGTACATAATGCAATTGCAATACGCATAGCGTTTGAAAAGTTATTTATTAATTCAAAATTTACTTCGTAGAATACCTATTGCTTGGCCTCTTACAATTCATACCTCTCTCGCTCACACATTCTAACATTTCCAATGATAGTAAAAGTTTTTTAATTTTCGTATACCTAGTATTAAATGTCCGTAATTTTATTGCCAGCAATGATATCTATGCACATTTTTCAAAAGTCTACCTATACTTTTACAATAACTGATAATGTTATAATGTGCGAGCGAGCTGATACATAACAAGCGAGAGAGGTTTAGAGACGCAAGATAACTCTGCGTTGTCGTCAAACGAATTTAATCAAAAGAGAATATAGGAAGTAACCAACGCGACCGCTCCTCATCCACACTGTCTTCACGCTACCGTCTGGGCACTTTGCCCAAACACCGCTATAGCATTTAATCTCTAATGTTTGTGTCAAAATGATACTTATAATGTAGTTTTGATAAGGGTGATATTGCTAAAAATGCTAGAAAATAAATTTAAATTCATCAAACGTCAAATCAACATCAATTCATCCTAGGATAGACCGTTGTTGCTGGAGGGCACCGGTGCGTTCCATTGGAGATCCCGGAGTCCTCCGCAAGCGCTGAGGAAGGCTACCGAGGGGGTAATAGTGGATGGAAATTCCACATAACCCGGATTTTCGCTCCCACGATGCCGGGTAT
>DWLO01001952.1:0-13583 GCA_018245335.1 Dalla quadristriga | reverse complement strand
CAGTCTTTGATAAGCGCAATTAATAGAATACATATTTCTCAGTTTTTCAATATTTTGTATGGGAAAGCTAAAAATGGTAAGTTAATACATAATAAATAAAAACAACCAAGGAAAGGGCAGGACGACGTCTGTCGGGTCAGCTAGTATTATAATAAAAATTCGCCCATTTTCGCTCCAAAGCAGGTTGGCAGGTTTGTTATTTATCATAAACGAGTATTAACTCAATGAAAAGTAAATGATAAAGCAAAATCCTGTAGTACTTGAGAGATAATTAAACACATTCTCACTCTTTACAAGTCACTGTCCATCTTATTCGATCAGAGCGGGGCAAAAAGGTACATCCAATTTTTACATTAGTAAAAGATCACAGCTACGAGTATAATCTCAAATGATATGGTCCATTACGGATGAAATAAAATTATTATACTCCGTGCTGCATTGCATATCACAAATCAAAACGTCGGTGCAATATGCGCAAGAGTCAAGGTAATTGAGCTGTCATTGAAGATTAATGCTATTGCCTGTTAAGCCGACTGTCGTAGGATAAGCACGTCTGCTCATCTGTCGTGACATGTCAAATTATCTTTGCTTGTTGCACGCAAGCAAGGTATTTCTATTAAATAAAAACATGTGAGAACACTGAGAACAGTTGTGTATATTGCGATTGCGAGAGACAAGTCTGTACGAGTCGATTTTAAATAGAAAATGTTCGCAAATGCAACGCGAACTGCGTGTATGTAAACTTTTGAGAAACTGACTGAAACCATTTTAATAATAATTGTTGGATCGCTACATACTACTGATAAAGTTTCCGATCAAATATTGTAAGTACTTACAACTCGTTTCTACATTACGATTTTGTTTGAATTGAAGATATAAGATTAGAAATGAACTAGATTTTCAATTTGGCATTTACCTGCTATGGTAAGAGCTTTATATAATTCAAATATATTTTTATAATCAATGCCGTTATGTTAACTTTTATGAATGAATGAACTTCTCGAGCAGGTCCTTTTTGAGTTAAACTTGATAAACATTGAACTTAAAACGAACTTGTTTTTACTTTAAGAATTTTCATATCTTTTTTAGTTTATTTGGAAATATATGAAGAAGTAGAGTGAAGGGTATGTACGTGCGGAATATAAAACATTATGTGGCTGTGCAAAAAACAAGGCCTGGCGTGAAATAGTTGTCAGTCAGCCCCAATTAGGTACAGCTCGGTTAAGTCCAGTTGTTTCTGCACCAATAAAAATATACCCAGCCTTCAGAAAAAGCACTCGAGTAGGTTTATAAGCAGTTATTAGATATTCCAGATAACCATTACTGAGGTCTAATTATAGGCACGAGGTTCTCAAAATGGGTCATATTAACCCATTATCCCCTCGCCTTGCACACTCGCATTTGATTTTTATTCTTGTAAATAATAATCCTTGCAGCTACCTCCGGTCGTGGAGTGGTTAACTTTTAAATTATTTATAATTTGAATGAGCGCTGAGTTTATTAGTGTCCGTTTTATACAACTTTATAGGACGTGTTTACCAGCTTATAGGAGATTGAGCGACATTGAGGTTCCCAGGATCATTATTCTACTAAACGCAGCTGAGATCGCGTGTTATGTGAGCACATAAAGTACCTATACTTAAATGGGAGCTAGACTTTTTTGATATGGACAGAAATTTGCAACTCTAATGTGACAAATTGCGATAATGACCACTCTACGCGACGTGCGTCTTAACGATTCCACCTGCCGCCTGCATTATAAGACCGCTTCTAGAAATAAAATATTGTCTAGGTAATAAGTAGGTACTATGCAAACGTGCATTTCAAAGCTCATCTGTAACAACATATTATATGTTATTTTGTGCGATTTTATATGTCAACTGTCTGCTTTTTAGATAACCCGATTTTTAAAAGGTATAAAAAAACAAATCCGCCAAAGGTTCCAACAAGACATGAGACTGAACAAAAGCAGCGTGTATCTGAGTAAGTATGTCTAATTTCTGTGTAACTCGCACGCTTGATCAATAATAAAAATACGTCAAAATTGTTTTATATAAAGAGACCAACCAGTAACCTTAGATAGTTTTATGTATCTGTTATGGTTTCGGACCTGATATTCTAGAAGAGTCCCTTGTATGTGAAAAGAGTTTGTATTTGTTATGTAATTAAATTACCAACGGGCAGGCAGTGCGACCACTGCCACCCGCGGGCATCTCGAACCAATCTCGAATAGGACTATAGGAATAGACTTTGTGTAAGTTAGTCCAGTTAGTTTAAGTTCATAGTAATCCAATTGCATTCGTTACTATAAAACTTAATCCTACTCGAAATTGGTCACATATGCGTTGTTACTCGTGAGGACTGAGATGGTCGCCTCTTGGAGAATTGCAACCCGAAACTACTACACCTTTCCGACATTAATATAATTACATAAAAACGATTTCAAGTTAAGGGATCGTGGGTAGGCCACTACATATATTTGAGAGGTGTGTGGATTATTCGTTAAATCATTTTTTATTAGTTACGCTCTCAACATATTACATTCATCATGTCACGTCAACAATAAGGATTTATGATGTGCAATTATTGCGAGCTAAGAGCAATAACGATTCTGATTGACATAAGGCAGCGCAGGCTGCTCGAAGATCCCAGTGGGCTGACAATCTTACGGAATATACCAAGGATAAGTCGGGATTAACAATAATTTGCTGCAATAACCCCTTATTGTTATATAAGTGAACAGCAGATAGTAAATAAGGTCCAACAGTCTTTTAATTTTATGAGTCAAGTGACTGTATAGTTCCATCTAGTTTAAATTGTGAACATTTGCTCAATGTTTTAGGTAGGTACCGTATGGTGACGACAGAACAGAATACAATTGTCCCTCCTCTTACTGCGGTTGTCGAACGAAGCGACTAAGAGAACGAGTAACATCCTTTGTGAAGTATCTACCATCTACTACGATCACCTACCCGCCGGTCCAGCGTGGTGGTTATATGAGCAAATCCTCCTATTTTTGGGCAAAACCGTTAGTTCAGCAGTGGACTATTACGAGCTGTTGATGATGATGATGCGGTAGGTGCATCGTATCTTAGCGGCTTGTTTTGTGAATATAAAGCGATCTTTTAACCCTGACGTCTAAGACCAGATTGTGGTCTGCACCACAGTTCAATTTCAAGTAGGTATGTAAATGTCTAGAATGTAGAAGTTTAGATATAACGAGAATCTCTTCGAATGGTAGGATTGTCCATCAAAAAGTAAAATCGGTGCCACCCCTTTGCACAAACCATAATATTAAGCACATGAGCAATCAACCAACAGAGAGTTAACTTCATCTTAAACGTTAACATCTTAAACGTTTACTTTAATTAAAATCTCTGTTATTACTCTCAACTCTTATGTTCTAGTTGTATATAAACACAGGGCTCAATACGCGGTGCCACCTGTGTAAAATTCGTTTTTCCATCCATCGATCAGCCAAAAAATTCCACTGCTGGATATAGGCCTCCCCTAGCCGCCCGGTCCTGTGCCCTTAGAATACATCGGTTTCCCGCTGTCTAGTATAGGTCGTCAGTCCACCTTTTCGGAGAGAGGGTGAGAGGATGAGGGGTTGTTCGATTTTCCATACCAGCTTTCATTAATTGTTCCAAGCGTTAGGTATGGATTTTGTTTATCTGTCTGTGTCCTTTTCTAGAGTTCAGCCTATTTTCACTTTCAGAATCCGTCCTGTAGTTACTGCGTGGTTGAGTAACAAACATACATCACATACACAAACTTTCGCCTTTAATTATAAACGATGCAGAGTATTAATTCTACTAGTAGGGATACAATAAAAAAAAACCTATAATAGATTAGTAATTACACCTAAGTAATTAAATTATACACTTTAAACCCAAATGTCTTAAAACATTTATGTTTGTATTGTGTTATTATGATATCCGCTATGTTGTCGCATCGCGTGCAAACAAGACCAAGCTTCGTGAGTGACTAAACAAAAGCTGTGACACTGGTCATAGATTATGAGATACGATAACACTCGATAAGCAAGTAACGTATCTACTTTTTAAAAATTAATCTAAGCCTAGGGCTATGATATTTTACGATCACTTAAGAAATTGTATCTTTGTTGGTACGTTACCTCGATTATTTACTCTATGTCATAAGTGCCAACCAATAAGTAAACAACATAACCCTGTAATTGGAGAATACGTTCCGGAACGTATATAATTGGAATTATAATTGGGATGTGACGAGGATGTGCGCGCGCATTGTTGTGGGTACGTGCCCGGAATGGTAATGTGACGGAAATTTAGTGAATGCCTCCGTGATGGCACTGTAATGGATGACGTCCATTGCAATCAGGCCGCATTACTTCCATAAGTTATGTATGAACCGACATGGAGAGTGTTTGGAACGAACTGAGTTTGCTTTAAGCTTAGACCAGTTTCAGAGTCACGTTAAAGATGGTTTTCCCAAATAACCGTTCATTGTCTTGTACTGTGGTAATGGTGAATGTTAGCGCGTCCAATCAGCGTAACTCTGTAAAGCGCTATTGATGGTTAGAAAAAACGCCTACGCGCGGTCTGAAACACTGCAAGGACGAATAGAAAAGAAAAAAACAGAAAAGCAAAGTAAAGAAAAGAAAAAAAAACCTTTATTGTGTAGGTAGGTACATTGGTTTGCAAAAAGATGTTACATACAGCAAATAAATAGGTCTATAACAGCCTACATTAATTATGTACTCGTATGACATGGTTTGATGAAGTACTGTTTTTTTAAGTAATTTTTACTACCAATAACACAATTGCTAGATACTCGTATGAGTGTCATTTTTACCAAAAAAGTGGCGCAAGAAACTCATAACATACAGAACCCATTTATATAACTACTAAATTATCTTTCTGACCCTCGTGGAGCTTTCATTTAATATCACAACTTATGATTATTACGACAACGCTTCCATTCTATATATAATAATATGTTTCTTAGAAGTGATGACACTTTTGTATTTTTTTTTTTTTGTGATACATGTGGAGCCGTTAGTGCGGGTCATAAACTTAATTATAAAGCGATCCTTAATAACCTGAAACACCTAAGCTGCGCACGGCAGACAGTACACATTTTCGTAAATGTGGATCATAAATCAGACAATGTTTCTTATAAATAATGTGTTCAAATAAACGCTTACAAACTCACAACTCCGCACTAGAAGGCACGCAGGAAACGCACATAGAAATCAACACAAATTAACGCCGAAGACCTGAGTACAAACATTTATCTGCCATACTACAAGTGTCGCCCCAGTCGGGGATCGAGCCCGGGATCCAAGGATCGTCAGTCAGGGCACTGACGAACGCGCCACGGAATCGGCAGTGTAACAATTACAATACATAATTGCTCGTTTACGGCATTACCTAATGCACATCGTGATTTTTTAGCTACTAACTCCTGTAATATATAGAGCCCTTACATACACAAGAGGGCTGAAGAGGGTATTGGTCTCCAATGTGAGAACCTATCTCTTGCCAATCACTCACAAGTAACATCTTGTCATTTTGTATTATTTGTGGACGGAAATAGTAAATTAAGCCCATTGAGCTCCAGTGGCTATAGTTTAGCGTGCAATGGCATTGCGTTTTGCTCTCTGTGCTCGGTATTTCGCAACGTGAGTGAATTCGTAACGAAATCTTAAATCATTTCACAAAGAAAGGTTATCGACATTGCTCGCAATAAGCAAGCTGATGTAGCCATGGTCAGGCCGCGTCGTTCGTATAACTACTAACCGATGGGCGACGAAGGTCCTCGAAGGAAGAACACGACTTGGTAAATGGAGCCCGGGTCACTTAGCCTGGGTGACTGACAGAAGAAATAATATTTAGACAGGAGCCGCCAAATGGGAACCTATGACCAGCTGTGAATCTTCAAAGACTGGCGGTTGGTAGGATGAACGGAAAAAGCCCATGTCACCCCGGCCCATGGCCTTTGACCATCTCCATGTCTGTAACTACCTCTCTACCAAATTCCATGAAGAGCTGTTGAATGGTTTAGCCATGAAGATTAATTGAAGAAGTATCAAACAAAGAAACAAACAAACTTGTGCATTTATTCACGATAGTACGATCTCTTTGCAAAAAAAACACCTCGATCCGTTGCTCCGGTATTGTAAGAAGGACAAACAAACAAACACACTTTTGTGTTTATAATATTTAAAAGAGGGATTATAATTATTATAGTAAATATGAGATCCTATTTAGATGCTTTCATGCCCTGATGCCTTAATGACAATAAAGTTACCTTAATAAATAGGTAAATGGGTATCATAATGTATGTAAATCATATACTTTCATTTTACAATAAACTCATGCATGTAGTACCTACCTATTAAATATTTAAAAAAAAATCGGCCTAGACTTTGTTGTGCTGTATACCCAAGCCACCCAGTAGCATACTCCATTACTAATTCCAAACACGTGTCACTGCCGTCTTCATCCATTACCCACAAACCAGCGCAATTTACTACAAATATGGTATGCAAGTAGTAGCTGCAACTTCTTGAATGCAGAACAAACTTACCCGCTGCTTAATGAGAAGTCCATCTACTTCACAACGTGACAGCATTTTTAGAATTTATAACGGCTCTTACATCAAAATAAATGCCAAAAATCAATATGAAGTTGCCAATATATACCTACCTAAGTTCTATAGGCTGTTTTTAAAGTCTCTAACTCAATGCAATAAATACGTCTAGGTATGACCAGCACATAGACACAATTTATGTAAGCTCAAGCTATCACCAAATATTCTTTAATAATAATCAGAATATTGTTTGATTCGAATTCTATGACGATATTTTTCGGTTTCTTAAAAAAAAAAGTCACCGTATTAAAATCGTAACTCTTGTTTCTCAGTATGTATTTCATTACCTACTTGGGTAGCAAAGGTATATTACGTCACTACATGAATGCTGGTAATTTATACGAGTGTGGATCACATTTGAAGCCTTTTTTAATTCTTATCACAAAAACAATGACACAAGGACTTGCATGTGAGTAAAAACAGTTGTAACAATTAAGTGCAGAAGATGAGCAATTAAAACGCTAACTAAGTACTGTCGACACCTGCATGTGAATGATGCTTTTTTGTAATGCCAGGTTAGGCGAACATAATTTTTTTAAACTGTATATGGACTAAGACATTGTAGATTAACTCATTTTAATAACAGACTATCCATCCAGACTAATGGGCAAATGCATCAGGTACGATTGGATAAAGGGTTTTATCCTAACAGGCGAACTTGGAGATGTCAATATAACATCATTCATTTTATTTTTAGCATTGTCAGTTTCTATCGCAATTTAACTATCTGAAGTGGGGACACTTATTGGACAGTCATAAACTTCTAATTTACGACTCTGAGTGCCGTGGCAAATACTCTTATCGAGCCGGGGTCTAAGTACCATGGAGTCGTTTCACGAAAGAAAGTGGAAATCTGGAAGTAATAAGTATAAAACGTCTGTTTTCCACCTAAACTATTATTAAAAGCACGTATAATACAAGTATGAAGATTAAGGTGAAAACTAGTACCTATATGAATTTTTAATATTGTGTGTGTCATGTGTCTGGAATGATCTTCTCATGTTCCTCGAACTCGGTAGTTACCTACTCTTCAATTTTAAACTTTGCAAATACTAAGGTATCATAACTCTTTTTTAAAGGATTGAACTGTTCAGTCAGTTTTCTGAATTGTAGCGTGAAGCATGCAGGGTGCTTCGTGAAAAGTGCCACTGTTATTGTATGAGTAAGTATATTGGGTACCTATTTTATTTGCTAAGTAGCTAAATTTACTTCTATCATATTAATTTTATGATAGGTTGTTGTTATGTCGTTTTTTATTTTGCTACAGCTGATACAAGTGGGCTTGTAGCTGTACAACTAATGATCAATCATGTTCATAAATTCTTCAGTATGCCACTAATGGGCACGGGTACACTATTATTTATTCTGTGCCACTGTTCTTCACTCATAATGAGTCATGGTAGACCATGGTTGACCACAACATTGGCGGTATTCGCAAAACGCAAGATAAACTCATAAATACTGCTAAATTCGCAG
The DNA here is from genome assembly GCA_018245335.1 of Dalla quadristriga. Taxonomy (NCBI): domain Eukaryota; kingdom Metazoa; phylum Arthropoda; class Insecta; order Lepidoptera; family Hesperiidae; genus Dalla; species Dalla quadristriga. The sequence goes on along the minus strand of DWLO01001952.1, from coordinate 5,471 downwards.
GTATTAGCAAGTTGCTTAAGCATAATATAGGCGCACGCATTATATCGATACTTTTGCGCAGGCATCCTTACATCTGCCCTTCAAAGATCAATCATGGACGTGGGCCGCTTTGTGCGAGCCGCGCTGGGTGGTACGCTAAGTAAAATATTTATTCAGCCAGTGCCTCGAAGTGAATGTTGCCAAATCGCCGAACTTTGAAAGGATGTCCTAGTTTCAAAATCGTATTTTTTCATTAACTATACATGATGCAGACAATCTTCCGGTCCAGTATTTGTTGGCTTTTTACATTCCCTTTAATATAAATTGTTACAGTTAACAACAACATGTTACTTGAAGCTTTTTAAAAGATTTTATTAGGGTTTTTAAAATTTTTAAGGATTTTGGACAGTCTTATTTCAGTTTTTACTTACATGTGGTTTGTAGCGTTTATTAAGAAATCCTAATTATTTTAGGTATTCTAACAAAATTATTGGAATTTTTTATAATAAATTATGTTAATATTAATAATTACACTTTTGACGACTTATGTTCCCGTCTATTCTAGTTGAAAACAGTCTCCGTTATTCATACCCGCTGGAATCACTACTCACAATGGCAACGTATTTCAAAGACGAACTGCCCACATTGCCTAAAGCGTTGCGCACGCTCCTGCTCCGCTGCACGAATGCATGAAATTCCATAAAACACAATGTAAGCATGGTGTTTTGATAACTATGGTGTACGAACTACTATTCAAAACCAAATCGCAGATAAGTATTCATATAAAGTCGTTTAACCATTATCATTAAAAGCCGTTGTTAGCACAAAAAGCGTCTTGAACATGATGGCTGGTGCCTCTTTTTATAATTGTTCACTTATATAACTAATTTTAAAATCAAAGTTTTTAAACTTGAAACCAGTGTATACAAGGAATACTCAGGCACGCCATTGCACATATCCTATGTCTGAAAAACATTAACGTGCCAGCCAATTTTTCTTCTCTGAAGTTGATGAAAATCTTTATTAATTTAATTTGGACGCCATGTACATACTATTTCATTCACCGCCTAAGCGGCTATGGTTAATTGTAATATATTCCTCTGAATATCTTCTTGCGTGACTGACTGGCTGGCTGGGGTGATCACCTTTCCAGCGTCGTTTAATTGAAGGATTTGAGATATATTGACTCAATTATTCATGCGGACGACTAAAAATAGATCTAATCCTTTTTTACTAATAATTAAAATGAGTGAGTAGTGACCTTATCATTTAACATTACTTTATGTCATTCATAAAGTTAATATTGACATGACAAGTAGTAGATTGTCTATTGCGACATTTGTGTAGTAGGCAGTTTTACTTCCATGTGAATCGATTACGGACCTTACTGCCTGTTTTTACACTAAAACGGATTTGTGATGCGGAACCAAAATCTGTACCGCATCTTCAAGGTATCGGAACATTTTTTACATCTTGACCTAAGGGCGTGACGAGTACATTTAAATGATAAGCATGCGCAGATATAAACCTTGCCATTTTAGTTATAGTTTATTTCTAAGTCACGACTCTGTTACTACGGAGCTAAAGCTTACTCTGTGCCGGTTAAATTCGTAAGGAGAAACTTGTTTCTGTTATTAGAACAAAAAATGGACGCATCGAGTGGCGAGTTACGCAAGACTGGAGCTGAATAAAAAGCGGTTTCCCTTTTAAGCTGAAGGAAGTTCAATACCCGTCGTCTGGAAACCGGAAAGGGAATAGACCAGTCTCGTTAATCGTATCCTCTGGACTGGCCGATAATTAACACTTACGGTTAAGTAGATATTTAATTGAGCTAAGATCCTCAGCTTATCCGTGATCTGAAGTAGAATTAAGATTTTGATCGTGTTGATGGTCGATTAGAATTGATTTTTTTGTACTTAACTTGGAAGTCGGTGATAATGATTTGGAAAATCGTTTATGTTCCTTGATATATTTTCTTGTTGTTATACTACTAACCTAACTATTACCAGAAGGAAAAATATATCTATAAATATATGTCAACTTTTCTAATAAGCTTATTTTTGTTTTTTGAGAATCTCATAGGTTCGGTAATCATCCCTAAGAGTGACTTTTAATCTCTAATTAAAATCTTTCCTTGATTTTCTTCTCTCAAGAAATGCATGCTTAGTTTTTATGGTGATCGAGCTCTCAATATCCCTAGAAGGGTTTCAAGAGGACAAAGCTAACATTGGAATTAAATTTCTTTTTCTGTGCCTTTATATGCAAATCGACAGCAATTTATCAGTAGGTGACGGCTGAATGGTCGAGCACTTTCTATTCTACAAGGAAAATAAACTAAAGCGTCCCATGGCGGCGTTGCGCGTGCGCAACTATCAGAATCGCGATGATGTATGGAATTGTAGAGCGCCTGTTGCTCTAGTTATTATTTCTTCGATTTCCAGAGCCAATATTTCAATTTAGGTATATGGAACTTTTACCTTTACCATTTTTACTTAGGAGAATTTGAATACTTATTTAATTTTGTGTAAATCAGTTTAATAAATGAGCTATTATATTAGCAAACAGCACAGTTAAAATGTCGACTTCTATCTTAAATGACTGGTTTCCAAAGACATACTAATTGTGTTTGAATACAATGATTTATGTTGATACCATGATGAGAAGATGCGGTAGGCGTTAAAAAAGTTATATAGATATATAAATAACTGAAAGTTTGTAATATATATACTTCCACTAAATACTATTATATAGATACATACCTGAATAACATACATAAATAAATACATACATTACACATTATGCATAGGTGTGATGATGTGACTCTAAACAAACAAGCAAGAAGATATATATAGAACAAGCTTCTTGAAGATATTTTGGCTAGTGGCTTTGCTAATCTCTTCAGGTAAGGCGTTCCAGAGCGGTTTAGCCTGAACGGTGAACTCCTTCACCTTGATATTTGAAGAAGCGGCTTTTATGCGGAAGTGTGGTGTTTATAAAATTGAATGAAGATCGAAGTGTCTTATCTCGATTTTCGTGAAGATAACGAAAAATCTCCTTTAAGTAAGTAAGACAGATTGAATCATTTAAGACTGAATATAGAAGAACTAGAATCCAAGAGCATCGCCTTTGACGGATAGTGAGGCCGAAAAGGCCATTGGAGTTGAGGCCGAAATTTGGAGTTGAGGTCATATTTCCGTAGACCGAAAACATACCGAATATAATTATTTTTATTTTTATTTGTCAAGATGCTCTTCATATAAAGTTATGTGATTGCAAGATTTTTTTTAATTTTCACCTAATACGGTATCCATTGACCGATAAAAGTTATATTTTCGATATTCTTGCGAACAAAATGACCCATAACTATGACCAAATCATTGAAAATCAATAATGAAGATGTACCGAAAAAATAACCAAGACGTCGCGTCGCGTCGGCAAGAATTATTATGTATGAATTCAATTAAATATTAATGGAAATGGCCAGAGGTGTAAGTAATTGACTTTAGGTGTCATCTAAATCATGTAAGGGACTCATATACGTCGATACAGCGGTATTTATTGCGGGATCAGTATTCTGATCTTCGGCCTTAATATTGGGAAGTTATGTAGGTATCTACTACTAGTGGTTTTCATGATGATCATTATCACCAACCCATCATCGGAACACGGGCCTCCTTTCCATATATTCTCCATCATTCCAGTCTACAATATGTCACGCTTTTTCACATTCAGTTTTTAATCCTTAATAGCCTTCTTTCTTAATTCGTTCAACTAGCTGCACCGCCGTCAGTGGCCAGCATTCCATACCAGCCCCTTTATAGTATATAATACCATAAGCAATTTTTCCCATAGGTACATCCGCGTATAAAAAAATACTGTGAATATGGGCTAGGACAGGAAATACATGCTAGACAATACAATTGTATGGCATTTACTCTTGGCATTTCAAAACAAGTCAATTCAATGATTACGTACTAGCAACAATATCACGTATCTTTAATGTCACTGTTTGTAAGAGAGAATTCAAGAGATCGCGCCTGGTAGACCCTGACCACATATTGCCAATTTATTATTATAGCTCCTAGAGGTAGAACTGGAATGGTTAAAACATGTTTATTACCCTAACCAACTGCATAGTAGATTCGTAAATATAAGTATAAGTATTTATGTCTGTATACGTGTAGTGATTGGAACAGTTTTATAACGAACAATTTATCCTCGTTATATTATACTCAATAAAACCTCAACAACTGCATACAACACACCTGTCGTAAACAGGAAACAGATAACAATATTGTACTAATAAAACTTTAATCATTACTTTTATTAGGAGGATACAGAAAAGGTAATCACGCACACCAATCTTTGGTGTGATTACAACGTGGTTTTAGACAATAAAAATTTCTGTATTATGATTTTCTTAAACGGGCGTAATAAAATTATAAACTATATTATTGTTATATACAATCAATCGTAATAAAATAATATTAAAATAAGCCCTTAATATATAGTAAGTATGAGTTCAAACTTTAACCAAATAAATAAATAAATTAGTCCATTTTCATCGGGCATCATAATTAGTTTCTCTATATTCGATATAATGGTAATTGATCGAAAAAAAAATTTACTATTTTATAGCTGATAACATTTAGGTTTTCTGCGATGCAAAAACGTTTAATGTAATATATGTTATCCTAGAACCCATGAATTACCAATGAAGCAGTTCGAATCGAATCAATTCGACCATCTTCGTCGTCGATCGATCGTCGAAAATCTTGACCAGTCGATTCAGTAAATTCTGGAAAAACAATTCACGGTTAGCTTCTATTTTTTCAAAAACAATATTTAAGTTTAAGTTTAAGTCAGGAAGTGGGTGAAATATCGATATTTCCATCTCACAGAAAATAAAGATTATAAATTATTAGCTTTTACGTTGTATGAAATCGCCGCTTTGAAGCAGGCTCAAACTCGACGGTAAAGATACAACTACTAGGTAGGTGTAGGCAGCTAACGCTATATTGAACGGAATTATTTAACAAGCGGAGTTTTTTTTCAACTGCTATTTTATAGTTCTAGTGCATTCTGTAGTATGAATATGAAATTGAGAAATATCGCACCGAGTTACCGCCTGAGTGCTTTTTAGAGCCATAAGAGAACAAACGAGCAGAAAGGCCACCTGCTGTTAAGGTGATACAACGGTTTTTAGTGTGTTTTCAATTCCAATAATTTTCATTCATTTATTTATTTTTTGATATATATTTTTTGACTATATGCTCTAAGTTTCAATAGAACGAAAAAACGATTACTTGAAATGTTCTCTATTCTCATTTCTATTTCTCTATTTTCAGTAGACTCTTATGTGTGTCACTACTATATTTTCAGGAATTAGTTCGCGAAATTATTTTTAAAACATAGTAAATATACATTTCTGAAATTTACAATTCAGTCATAATAATAATTTTGTAAATAAAAATAAAAATAATATTTGGCGC
>DWLO01001951.1:0-13583 GCA_018245335.1 Dalla quadristriga | reverse complement strand
GATTATTAACAGGACTAACATACACTAACAGTCTTAACTCTCACAGTATTATTACTATACTTACGAACACTAACCAACTAGCAGTCCCTCTGTCCAGTCCTATTCGAAGTTTGTCACAGAGGTCCATGGGTGGCAGTGGACGGTGGGACTGTAAGACATCACATAAAAAATAAAGTTCATGAATGCGAAAGTCTATAAGGACGATCGGGTGATTGGATGTTCGGATGACTGAATAACCTGATAAAATGATCCGTTAAGGTAGATTTAAAACTTGCGATCAAAAATTTACTCTGCTTTCTACAGCCAAGGCTCCCGTTGGTTAGAGGTTATTTTACAGTCTACTTAACCTCTTAGTGGAGGCCCGACAAAAAAGAAAGTTACATGCTGCGTTAAGCACGGGAATTTGCCCAAATTACAGTTTAGTCGCGTTTTACCCTAATTGGGATTCATCAAAATCATCGCATCGAACGAGAGCGAGCGGCGGCCATGACACCCACTCACAACAATGACAGCAATTTGGGAGGAAAAAGTGAACTTTCTGCCTGGCTAATAAATTATACATGGTGCTGGTAATGGTGCGTCGTTCAAAAATGCTCACATCCTCCTAAATAAGTTGGAGAAAAATTATTTTTAAGCTCAAATATATTATATAAGAGATTTGGACGAAACCGGATATTTTAGAGCTTTTTTAAAATGTTACTTTTATTTTTAACACTAACAGTGTTAATTATACACGCTTTTAATACTTACTAAATTGCCGTAGCTTGGCCTACGGTGGCCTAGTTAAAAATGAGCAACCGTACAGTTGGATAAGGTCGAAGGTTCGAATCCCGCTCAACGCGGTGGAGATATTGTAATTCCAAAAAAAATTGAATAGTCTGCTCCACTGAATGCCGATATTTTGTTCAAAAATGATACTTGGGCTTGTGGCATTTGGGTCTATAATACATTAAGACACATTATAAATGACATGCTCACTCTCCAGAGCAGTGATGTCATGACACGTTTTTAGGTTATCTTCGTAATTAAATAATATAAATAAGATAAATAAAAGTGAAATTCTACTCAAGATAGGAAAACAAAGAAACGGTACTTTTGTTTTAGAGGCTTATTATTCATTTTGTAATGTTGTCAATTATTTTTATTAAAAGTTTCAGCTGAATGTGTCGAATGAGATATGATGAGGATGGATCTAACGGTTCGTGAAATGTCCCAAAATGACAGCTAATGACGAGAACGAGATTAAAAAAAAATGCCGAAATTAGTCGCGTCGGCATCCGTCGCCACCGCTAATGATTATGGGCGTACTGTACTCTATTGTGCTTCATTTAAACGATGTACCATAAACTGTCATTTTTTTCGTTCACAAAGAAACCTACTTTTCATAAACGGGACAATAATAAGCGGTTTACTAACCTACTGATGATAAGTACTCGCCAGCCACTCCAAAAATATATCTCGCAGTAATCACATCACATCACGTAGAGTCTTCTGTTTCATATTTTTTATCCGACTGCGTAAGAAGTGTTATAATTTTCGAGTCTTTGTACGTATGTATGTATGTTTGTCTATTTCTTTCCCACGCTGTGTAGCCTAAACGGTCTGAGGGATTTTATAAATGAGATAATGTGACGTTAGAGCGTATTTTTACAGTCTATGGCACTCTATACGCCAATACGCAGCAGGCGTGCAGAATGTATAAATAGAATAGGCTATAACAAATTTGGAAAAAATCACGTTGATCCGCCGCTCTGTAGCAGCGTGAAAGAATTACAAACCAACAAACACACTTTCTAATTTATAATATTAGTAAGGATGTGTGAAACGTTGAAATGTCATGGCAGTTACGCAGTTAAAAAGAATGTCGTCTACAATAACATAATTTGCCTGGAAAATGTATATCAGTAAGATTTTTATTACTGTATCAGTAGAGTAGTAGTTGCCTCCAGCAAAAAGGAAAGATAATTTATGTCTTTCTATACTATAACACGGCAAAACTAACGATCACTTGATCACGCACCTAGAGTTACATAGTGAACGTATTGTTCTTAATAATTATCGTTAAGAGGTCAAAATATATTAATCAAGATCCAGGAAATGGACCAGTCACGGAATTGTGAAATATGAAAGTAAAGTTGAAGCAGATTGGTTAACAAAGTAAGACTTGACCGATAATGGTGGGTTTACATGGGTGAATGTTTACCGTGCGACTAGTCTAATACTAGTCCTAATTCAGGTCAAAGGTCTACACTATTTCAAACGATAAATATCGTATCGAAACAGCGTCATTAGTCATATTAATCCTTAATGACAATTATGAGACACAACGGGCGCCTTCATAGCGTGCAAGCGGCAGTTCATTTTGCTGCAAGTGACCTGCGAATTTCTACAGCAGCATAAAAAATAAATCAATAACAAACTTGCAGGCTGCAATCATATTTTGCTTGCGACTTCGTCTTGTGTATAATAAGTATACTCGTACTGTTTGCAGAGTCGACGGTATAAATCGACCCATGTAAGTCCCGTATAAGAAGTCTCGAAACTTTCACTGCGCTATTCATTAATCAAACTAAATCCATCTAAATGAGAACTTTTCTAATAACGGATTAATTCGCGGATCAAATAGCATCCGAACAAAAAGAATGAACAACGCGCATCTTCATAAAACTAACTTACATAAGCTCTAAGGCGCTTGCGCATCAGTAATACTAACCTCTCTCTTATTGACATTTGTTTGTACAACTTTAAATAAGTATCACTTTATTTCAGGAAATTTATAAGATAACAGTCATACGTAGGTATAAAGTTCATGCCTACTTTGTAGGTACGTACCAGATCTATTTATTTTCCACTTCGCAGAGCTTTAAGTCCTAGGGATCTACCCTAAAAAGCTCTCATAACGGCACGTTGATATTTAAACATGCTGTAAAACTTATAAATAGACAGCTATAAAATCCTTGTGAGTGCTGCGTACGTAAAATAGTCTCTACCATAACTTTAAAGATTACATCATCAGACGCTGAATGACAAAAGTGATTACTATGACAAAGAGATTTAATAAGGTAATTTAAAATGAAGATAAGACAATAAATATCACAATTGCATTACGGCCGTTTCAATTTTCATCTGTCATTATAAATCATAACGTCCTCATTTCTGTATCGATTGTGCAAAATTATTGACAACTTTATATTTTTAGGCAATACATTTTTATTAGTATTTCAATTTTAAGATTATGATCTGGTATAAAATAAAAAATTTGTTTTGCTGATGTTTTGCTGTTTTCTCTATATCAATTTTTTTTTCTTATCTTATCTTTTCAATCAATCAATATATTTCATCACATTGAACATGGATTCCTTTCTAAATATAATTGTTATGCGGGAGATGAACGTTAGAGAATGACATAATTATGGCAAGGAAAAATAGTTTAATTTGCATAATGTAACATCCACCAGAGAGCGAATTATAGTTGCATTTTTACCGCGTTTTTTAAATACTACTTTTACATTAAAAAAATCAGCTGATTTAAATTCGCATCTTTATGGATAGTTCAAGCAATTCGTGGGGCAATAATGTGATACTATTATAACAAATACACAGATGCAAAGAATAAGTGATTGAATTAGTTAAAGTAAGTATACTTGTCTTACTATTAAGTCACTTCAAATAGGACACTTAGAAGTAACAGAACGATTTTATTTTACAAGCTTTATATTTAATACATTTCAACAATGTTCCTTAGCCATGGTGCAGGATAATGGATTTTTCGTTATTTCTTAACATTTATTATTGTGAGAAGTAAATACTAGTGACGTAGATTCAGTGTTATTCGTGTGCTATAATGTGTGTTATATTTGTAAAAAGTACAAAGAACTGAATTCTAAATATGATTATAAAATAAGGCCCGCTCTATGGATCCTAATATTTCAACAATATTTTGTTCAAAATTACGGCATAATTTATCAATTACTATTACCTCCGTTACAACTAGCCCCTCGTTATACTGAAATACATTGTAAGTATTTTCTTTTTGCCTTTTCCCAGTGTTCATTAACTTCCAATTAGTTCTTCGACGTAATCGTAATTAAGATAAAGCCCTCTGTCTACTAGTAATTAGTATCGTTACATTTGCAAGTGGAAGCTATTCTTGACTAAATCTCAATTAAAATCTGGTCGTGACGGGTTTATCAGCAGCGGGCGTAACTGAGTGACATAATAATTATGTTCACTTCCCACAGTTTTATTGAATGACTTGTACTATTAAATATTTTGTGATATGACTGGGAATGTCTGCATTAAGATGGCAACGAAGCAACTCCTATCATATTGCGGTATAATTTTCTAAATTATAGAACAACAGTGTTTTTTAAATCTTCGTGCATGTTAGATGGCATTTTAATTCAGTATGCACTTATACCCACATAGAATATTTAGGTACAGTATCATTCTATAATAAATTTACTAAACTACTGTTGTTGTTATTGCCGATTTAAATACCATCAAATGATAATAATTATAGACGAAGAGCATCAATTACCGAACATTAATTGTATAAACGTAGTCATTTGATTGGGCTTATGATGAATGCGCGCGCGAATTCGACCGCAGGGCACAGTTGTAATGTGCTCGATTTGCAGTTCGAAATTTAAATGCCTGTGTTATTTATATATCTGTCTTACTCAGAAATCACTTGTGTGACTGAGACAGCTAACCAAAAGTATCGAGTTAAGCTTGGTACTGCAATATGACTGGTTGGTAATACGCGATAAATGCTAACCTCTACTCCAACAGGTGTTTAGATGAAGACGTGATAGGAACTAGCAGTTAGAATTGTTACAGCCGAGTCTTACAGTAGGCAATTAGCAGAACATACGCTTAGCGTAACTTTGTTATGATCAGTTACCAACTTCATCTGAAGTACGATAATGCATATAATATTGTTTGAAATTTAGAAAATGTGCTACAAATGGCTTGTGTAATATAGCCACACTGCCATATTTCTAAATCTCAGGTTTAGATATTTATTCTTGTCACATTTATGAACACACGATAATACCTCATGAGGAAATAACCGTACCAGCGTAAGAAAATACTGACCTCCGATGTGAAAACGCCCGGGATGAAAAGGCCAGCGTACCGTGTAAGGGGATCGTAGTAAAATAATTTAAAACGAAGTTTATCTACTTTCTCAAGCAAAAACACGGAAAGATAAGAAGTTAGCAAGACGGCGCGTAGTAAGGCAAGGAATCGGCGAGCCAGAACTCTCTGATATTTGCCACTAGATATATAGCCCCGTCAGTTTCCATGTGTCTTGGAGTACACCTCGGATAGACGCAGATATTTATCAATTTTATATCTTATTACCATGTTCGTAAAGCTCACGAGACGTGCTATTATGAAAGGGTACGAGTATATCAGATACCATGTAGTTAACATCAGACGTGCCCTTTATCTGTGCTGTCTGAATTCAACATATCTAATGAATAGCGCGATGCTAAGCGCGAAATCCCACGAAGCAGATAAAGTTATTATGTTACATTACTTCAATTTGATTCAGATTACTTGCAATGCGTTAACAAGCTATATGGAATGATCGGAAATCTATGCCCATGCCGTGAAGCTATGGATTTTCAAGCTATTTGTGTTTATATTGGAAATAAATGATTGTTTAATTAAGTTTAATCAAGTGCGAGTTAAGCTCGTGCACTAAGGATTCCAAAAATGACATATAGTTATTATTGTCATGTGTCTATGGCAGTGGTTGGAGGGTCTGCATGCCCGTTGGCATCGCTTGTTATTGAAATCTTTGCAAGGTATGTAAGCATGCCGTGTGGTGACGGCACAGCAGAATATAATTGTCACCACCCGTGCGTGCAGCGTGGTGGAGTATGCTCCAGGCCTCCTCAGTTATGAGGAGAGTCCCGTGCCCTGCAGTGGGCCATTATGTGTTGCAGCCAAAGGTAAACTTTTGAAAGCTGTGATTCATTTTTGTCGACAATAAAATAACTGACATTTTAGACATATTTCAATTTTCATATACCTAGTTTTTGATAGAGAAAAAGGGCGAAAACAATTAGTAACCTTTCTCACCAATTTTGTCTGTAAAAAATTTGGTAAATAACAATTAAAATAAGTCTAATATATGTCCTTAATTTTATAATCAATAATTATAAAGAATCAATAACATTTTCAAAAGTCTACCTAGACTTTTACAATCATTGAAAATGTTAAACAGTGCGAGCGAGAGAGATGCTAAGCTCTTAATAAACGACCAATAACAATATTTTCATGCTGTATTTATAACGAGTACGTTTATTACTCGAGTTTTCGAAAACCATTAAGACAGTACGTCGATTTTATCTAAATGGATTAAATGAAAACAAGCTTCGTGAGGTACGTCCACAATAAAATTTTATACTTATGGTATTCGAATCGACGATCTTTTGTCTCCCTTATGTCGGAACAGAACGAATCCGTCTTTGGTTTACGAGGATTTTTTGTCCTCTTTAGATTGATTTTATTGCGAGATACAATTAAAGTAGGCAATTAATCATGCTCAGTAGACCTCTCGTGACACTGCGACTTGTATTTAACACTGCTCCCGGCTCCCGCAAAACTTCGTTTTTCCTTACAAATTAGTACTCCTTATTCTACACCCTTAGGGGTGACTTTTTATTAGAAGCGTATATATAGCCTTTTTCATTTTTTAAGATATCTTCTTACCTAATTTTCACCATAAAAATGCCATTTATACGTATAAGATGATATGCCACTGTTATTTCTCATGTTGTATAACGTATTAAAATTTTTGAAAAGTAACTTGCGGGTCTTGTGGGCAACATATTTCAAGAGAAATGTTGGAGTATGAGTACTCTCTATTTTCTCTCGTCTATGGCACTTAATGAATTTTAAGAGCGACACCTAATGACATTTAATTGGCACTGAGGTGCTAATAGCTCGTAGCTCAATGGCTGGTTATGTACGTACACTAAATACAAATTCTTAACATACCATGATTGCTCAAGATAACTTTACTTCATAAAAACTCCATCACCCGCCTACTACTGAGCATCGGTCCCATTTCCGAATGAGATGAGAGTGGGTAAGCGGCTATAGTCGCTAACCCGACTAGTTTCGGTCAAGTACCACCGACGGCCCACTTGAAATGACTCTTACACTAACTCACATATCCATTAGTAGTAAAATATTATATCAGTTGCTCACGTAACTCACGCTACCAATGCGTTTTAGAGGAGCAGGATGAATGATGCTCCAGGTCCATTTCAGTTAATGATGGCGCTGGTTGCCCGCTAGTGGGACATACAGCAGAGTTTTAGCCAATAAGTGGACTTCACGTCTTTAAAGTATAATATATTAGGTAACACAAGCAAGGCGCAAACTTTCATCTAATCCCAATTTCCTTCGACATAGTTCCCTCCATTTTCCGCTCGATACGGACGTGAAAAATTACTACACTTACGCATACATTTGCAACTTTCCCGGTTCCCGTGTAAATGGCGGCTAGGTATACCGAGTCTGCCGGATAGTCATTCAATATCACATCCTAGTCATTTTTTATAATACAATTTTATTTGCCGTAAAATAAAACGACAAAGGTTCAACCTTCACCGGTTTTATACTACCGGTTAGATAAAAGTTACTGTCTATTACGATCAATGGTCCAGTGGCTTATTTATCTCCCAACCTAAACCTAAACCTGGTACAGCATAAATTTGAAATGATGCCAAAACCAAGAAACTTGAAAAGAGCATAAAAGTTTGAACAGGTTAATTGAAAAAATACTTATACACGAGGCGACCACCTTAACCCACAGGGATAACAACATCTTCGAATAGGACACATACTAACTATTACTAATATTTCCTAACAGGACTAACTGCCACAGTCCTATTACTGACGAATAGAAATATCTAGTACTAACAGGACTAACTAACTAGCAGTCTCTCGTACAGTCCTGTTCGAGGTTTGCCACATATATCTATGGACTGCACGTGCGTTTGCTATTCTCGTGGCACAAAAAAACAGTAAATTCGTAATTCAAGCTACATCTAAATGTGCAGAAATTGTCATGTTAAAATTGAATTTAAAAAGTTAATAGTCAGCTAGCTAGCTAGATAGATAGTTCCAAGTAAAAGAACAATTGTGACTGTTTAACATATCTGGACAGGATTTATTACTACAGAAATAATATTAAGTATTGTTAGATTGACAAAAAAATTTGCCCAAAAAAAGAAAGGTCGGTAGAAACTCAAGCCACTTTCTCAAGCCGTTTTTTACAAGAGCCTCAAAAGTTGTCCATTTGTTTATCGCACAAATCTCGAGCCTGGCGCAATATCGATCGGACGGACAATAAATCATTGTCGAAATAGTTCCACTCCACAAAGTACAATATTGTGCACTTTCTTATAAATATTTACTAATTGTGGTCGTTACGATAGCGTCGTTGGCTCATCTTATCTTACTCACGGTCATTACATCTAAAGCGTTCGGCCGGAATGGAACAGCTACGCCGTGAACGATAAACGACTTAATATTATATGGAAAGGCGTCATACTTATATAAGAACCATTGACCTGTATGTTTTGTGGTTTAGGGAAGGAAAGTTTATTTTGGGTCGTTTTGATAAACATACGAGAAAACAATGTATGAACGAAGTGTCCCAATTAATAATGTCAACGCGCTAAAGTTATTCGACCTAACTTACCTTGTCAGTAGAGCTATCAATCTGTACATTACTTAATTGGTACTTATAAAATTTAAACAACTAAATTAGGTTTTAAATTAACTATTGGTACTTTTAATTTAAAACCTAATTTAGTTGTTTAAATTTAAAAGTACTAATTAAATTCTGCTATATTTAACTTTAAAGAGAACTTTTCTTTGAGTGAATCCACGCAAACGAAGTGTCGGGTACCAGCTCGTGTCTAGATAAAATCATTTATCGCCTATCACTTATTCGTTTGCGACGAGACACGTGTCTATCTATTGCACTCCTTACTTTTAATACTGTTACCTACAGCGACGTCGCAGTCGCGAACCGGTTGCGGTCTTCCTGATGAGCAATTTTATTAACTGCAAATAATAAACTAATTATTGAGTACCATCAACTAATGCTTAGCGGAATATCCTTGGGTAATTTCTGATTCCGGCCTTATATGAGACCAAATAATTATGATCACTTTGAGAAGATTAGTGTAGGTACCTAACTGCATGAAATATGTCCCAGCCTATGAATATGTGATGTGACGTGACATGGATGTCAACTGAAGAAGATCTTACTAATACTATAAATAAATAAAAAATAAAAATCATGAACTTTTATGCGAATATTAGTTTGTTTGATACGCCTTAACAGCTAAAACATACAACAGATTTTTACTCATTATTACTAAGAGGATTAACTTACACTAACAGTCCTAACTCCCACAGTCCTATTACTAATGAATACTCAAGAACCAATATTCCTATTAACACCTTATACTAACAGGCCTGATTAACAGTCCCTCGCACCCGCACCATCCTATCCGAAGTTTAACACATAGTGTCCGTTTACCGTTTGTTATTCTTATGACAACAAAATTTTGTTTATGTCTTTTTCCTCAGTTCAAGGTATTCTCACACAATACTCCTATCATAAAAATCCGTTCAGTAGATTTTGCGTGATTGAGTAGGTACTTTTGAGCATATAAAACTTCCTTATAATATAAAAACTTTATAAATCCAATAGATATTAAACATTTAATCTCTACTATAATTTATGTCTAATCTACTTTCTTGAGTTGATTGCCTTTATCAATATTAAGTGCTCGTAGTTGCGTTGCATTTGAAAGGAATAATAAGTAAAACTCAAGCTAATCTATGGAAGATTTATTTTCTTTTGATACAAACATACGGAATGTGTTTATTTGATGTGTGAAAATAAAGTATTGATTGCTCTGTGGAAAATACGATGCCCGTGATACAAGTGTTAGTTCAAAGCTTAGGATAATGGAAATTGATAGATAAAATACGTCGTATGTAAATGTTGGTTAGAAGGTAAATAGAACTATGTAGAAATATAATAACGTTGTTTTATCATTGCTTAAAGCGGCAATATGAAAAAGTAAAACAAACACGAATTAAATGTTTTCTCACACCGCCGCTCGCCATCAACGCTATTTTCGCCTAACTGCACTCAACTGTACATACTGTACTCACATACATTTAATATCCCATAAAGGTATATGACTAGATCATAAAGTAGGCCAAAACATAAAATAATTTATTATATCACCATCATGGACATCAATGTGTACAACTAGCTGATGCCCGCAGCTTCGTTCGCGAAATAGCTTGGATGGATGGATTATATTACATAGAAAACTTTATTTGTTAATGTCGTTTGAATAACGTGATTATTCAAATTGTTTTCTTTTCTTTGATAAGTATAGGAGTAAACAATGTACGTGTTAAGTGTCAAGTGTCATCCTACTATCTTATCTTATCATGCCAATACTATAAATGCGAAAATTAATTTGTTTGTTTGTTTGATACGCCTTCACGCCTAAACCATTCAATAAGATCTTAATAACATTTTGTAGAGTGGTAGTTTGAGTCAAAGAGATATTATGATACGTTGGATCTCGAATAAATGTAAAACATAAAATTTAACGAGGACGAATTCGTGGGCCATAGCTTGTAATCAATAATGTCGTAAATCGCGCCAAAGTTAACCGTTACCAAAAGAAGAATTAACTTGCGCTGTCAGTTGAGCTGTCAATCTAGGCATTGCTATCTATTAAAAATAAAGAGTTCCAATAAAGTTTTGTTATTAATAGGGGCAAAGTCAAAAGAGAACACACGCACACGAAGTCGCGGGTACCTGCTAGTAACTAATGAGCAATCTAATAAAATAACCTACTACTAATAATAATTATAATAATAAATAATCTACTTGAAGGTACATCGTTACGTTTAATTTTTTTTTTAATCAGTTAACGTATTAGCAATGTATCTTACTTACATTATTAAAAAAGTGAAGTTGAACTGTATCAGTAAAAAAAATTAAGCATAGACGTAAAGAGATATAATTTCATTCACGAATGAGTAATTTTCGTCTTCCGGTCAAAATAATAAAATTGAAATTACATTCTGCAATTACTCGAACATGGAGCAAACTTTCGATTATAAAGTGGCATTACGTGTATTGATTTCGTAACTTATGATTTTAGATTACGTAACTGCACTTATAATGAAAAATGCTAGCACTCATTTATTTCGCTGCTTCGTCCAAATGTGTACCTAGTTATTTAATTTTGATTTTAGATTACAATGTATTACTTATTCGAAACTACAATTAAATTGTGTAAAAGTTTATTTATTTATTTACGCTTTATTGCATTTCTACAATGGGCGGACTTAATGCCTAATGGCATCGTCTACCAGTCAACCCTTGGCCATAATGAGTTCAATTATAATAAGCTTAGACCTCTTTGCGCTACAACAAATAGTTTCGCTAGCGTTACGATTGGTCGAACTTAAGGGCCGCAATACTGTTTTTGCAAATAAAAAATCCACAGCTAAACCAAATTACATGATACATCGGTTATCAGTCCATTGAACGACGTGGCCTGCCCATTGCCATTTTAGCTTGCTAACTCTACGAGCTATGTCGGTAGCTTTTGTTCGTCTACGGATTTCATGCTTGCGAATTCGGTCGCATAGCGAACTGTCAGAAGTAAGTGGCGTAGATAAAATAGTGCGGTACACTAACGACATCTAACTAACTAACTTCTGTGTTTTGTTTCTAATAATGACGGTACGGCTTGACAATCAGGTCTTAAGTATTTTGAACGCCCATAGATTTACGGTCGTTCGGAAAAACGGGCGTAACGAAATGACAAGACTAACGCGTAAGAAAAGCTAGCTGCGAAATGCAACAGAAGTCGCGGTTGTCGGTAGCAATACATCAATACGGTAGGCCCTAACTAATCAAATGCAGAATTTATCACAAAAACCATAGCATACTCAATCCAAAACAACGTAATCGCGCAATCGCAAAATTTTCTACCCCTTGTATGTTAGAAACGTCATTGACCCCTTGCGACAACAATTTCGCTACCTATTCTTGACTAAGCCGGCATAATGCTATTTTGTGTAGAGCCATTACATTAGCTTGAACGCCTCGATAACATTTGTATTTGGGCTACGAAATATGATCAGGTATCCGAATATCGTAAAAAACTCACGTTGCTTCCTATTCATCTTCGCCAGGGTGCACACATTCTTTCTGCTTTATAATGTGTGCTGTTTAGCCCTACCACTCCCGGCTATGTTATTACGCGCTCCAACAAGTAAAGGTGATATCTGGACAGACTTCGTGATGCTGGATTTCATTTTTCATCTGTCCAGCCATGTGCTTTATACAAGTGCAATCATAGTAGTTGTGATACTATCTCAGGATCTTTGTCCCTTGCCAAACAGGCGATGACATCATCATAATGTCGGTTGGAGTACATCCTCAGTAGATGTTAAATCAGCAGTATTAATTGCGTATATAGAGAATAAATAGATATATTTAGTATAGCACTGGGCCAATGAAAGAACTTTGTGGGAATTACTTCTATAAATTTTACCTCAAAGTATGTATGTATGAGTATGTATGATTTTAATACCAAATAGTAAGAATTTGGCTATTTCATTTTAAGTTTGTACAATAGACCCTTTTGCCACACTGTGTCAAATGCTTCCAGAAGCACTGTGGCACAGTATCTTATTTCTCCAGTGATTGCCTGATTTTGCTTACTACTCAGCGTACCTGCTCCACCGTAGAATTTTGTTTACGAAAGCGAAATTGATGGGTTGGTATTATTTTCTCTTTTTCAAGCACAGGTTTCCACCTTTTAAGAATACCATTTTCGAATACCTTTGATATAGTTATACGAAGGCTGATAAAATCTGATTCATTCAAATTCATAATATGTACCTGTCTCCATTGATATCATTATTCTACAGCTTAGTAAGATGTGTATGAAACTTAGAAGCTTTCTAACGCCAGTTACCAAGCGAATCGAATGTGAGAACGGGGCATAGGTCGATAATTTGCTTCTGTGTAATACATGCCTAATGGAGCCCAATCATTACTTACTATTACATCTCCGTGTCTGTTCTATTCTGATATCACTGGACCTCACTTTCTGTGTTCAATTTATTTAATAACAACTTTCGCTCAAGGCCCGATAGGAAATCAGAAATTTGTGCAGTTACATTCGAATCATAGGTTTGAATATTTAAGCACTAAAAATGTAATCCACTGATTTGTATTAGTATTATAAGGTGTTACTTGGTTGACTTATCGAATACTAAGCTAAATATTATAATAAAATATACTTAGAAATTAAACAAGTACAGCAAGATACGTTATTCATTGTTTGCCGCATAAATAAATGTGAAGTGGTTTTTTTCAGCAGCCATTCGCAAATCTTGAGCTGTTCTGGGGTCTAAGCGACTCCGTGGCGCGTTGGTTAGTGACCCTGACTAACGAACCGTGGGTCCCGGGTTCGATCCCCGGCCGGGGCAAA
>DWLO01001950.1:0-13586 GCA_018245335.1 Dalla quadristriga | reverse complement strand
TTATATTGGAGGAAATAAATCATAAAATTTGATTGAACCTGATTATCGTCATCAGGTTTCTACTGGAAGGATTTTCGTATTAAATATCTTAATGAAAATGCTTAGTTCCCTTGATTGCGTAACGCGAAGCCGAGTCCTAATTGCATGACATTCTTTGCTGATGCTATAAAGGGACTGTTGGAAATTGTTTTTATTTTCATTTAAATGACGGCAGAGCCTTAATTTTGTTTAATGCAACCCGTTTCTTTATATTTGCGCTAAGCACGATTGGGGTCAACGGATTTTTCCTGAAGCGGAATGCTTCAGGAAAAATAATTCGTGGAGTCAATTTACCATATTATGAGACTAGATTCAGATTTAAGTAAAATTAATGCGGTAGTTCAGTAAGCCGTATCTTAGCTTAAAAATTACGAGGGCAGCTGGCAGCCTCATCTTAAAGTGGTCGCGCGATAGATTCATTAGCGAAAATAGGCCTACAATCAATAACATAAATCTCTTTGTTTGCAAATCTTCAATTTCTATATAGAAATTTGGAATGCCCCAACGTTGATCGGCGAAAATATTCCACTCGTGTAGTCATCACCAATAAAGCGGACAAACGCTTATAAGTAATAATCGACGCTTGAGAGCAGAAGTGCCTTTTGTTTGCGAAGTAATGCATATGCATCAAAATCTAAACAATGAACAACGAACCGGGATTTATGCTGGAATTTTAACACGATTTGTCACGTACCAGCTATAAGCATGTAGTAATAGGCCGAAGGTATTCTCGTTATCCCGCGTAATTCTAATAACAGCACGTCCAGGTGCGATATGTTTTGCTATTAGTAGGTGGTAGCATCTATTACCGATTCGAGCGAAAATGAAGTATGACCTTGAATGTAGAATTCGAAGTAGGAAACGTGCGGATCAGGAGGGTATGAGTTTTTACGTAGACGAAGGGGCAACGGTGTAGGCCGTGTGGGTCATAAGCGTGCAGGATTTAACGTTGATGAAGTAGAAAACGTGTAGGTCAGGAGGATGTGTGTTTTACGTAGACGAAGGAGTAAAAATATGTGGGTCTTGGGGGTCATAAGCGTGTAGGATTTAACATCGATGGAGTAGGTAACGTGTAGGTCAGGAAGGTATGTGTGTTTACGTAGACGAAGGAGCAAAAGTATGGGCCGTGTGGGTCATAAGTGTAGAATTTATAATCGACGAAGTAGGGAACGTGTGGGTCAATGTTTTTTAGGAAATGTCCATACATTAAAGGAGGGGTATGTTTTTTTCTAAACTATATGTGTGGGGTGTGGTTGTACAGAGTTTGTTAAGTAGGTATATTTGTTAAGTAGATATTTTTGTTACGTAGTTATTTATCCGTATATTTAATGTTTTTTTAATTGAAAACTACGAGTCGGTGGTCTTATAAAGTGGCTATTAAATAGAATCACTAAAGTGGTCCAGGCTTGGAAGAAATAATTACCTAGCCTACTTGATTTGTAGAACAACAAATACACAGATTTTGTATCGAATTTAAGATAAAAAAAAGTTACTAGCAAAACCAGAAAAACTAAATTTTATTCCAGCAATTAGTACGGTTTTGGTACGATACTGTTGCAATTAGTATACTGTTTTTTAAATTGTTGTATTTCGGTTGGAAAGGCATGGTTGTCGGTTAAACCTATGAATATGCGACAATTCGATCGTCAAGAGTAACAACATATTTGTGACCAACTTTGAATTGGACAAATATACATTGTACGTATAAATTTAATTGTACAAATAACTGTTTTAGATATTGGCACAAACCAATATCTAGTTATAGATATTGGTTAGTACCAATATCTAAAACAGTTTTTTAGGTAAAGTTAAAGCGTCTATACTTCAATGGTCCCCTTTGTCACTAATAGTGTCCGAAACTGCTGAATAGATTTTGATTAGGCTTAGTTTTATCTCAATATCTAAAACGGGTTTTTAGTTAAAGCTCTTAGCGCGTATGCTCTAAGGGTCTCATTTATCTTACACTGCTAACATTTATACATCCTATATTGGACTCAGTGATCTTTCTTTGTAATGCAAATTATTTTCAATGTACAAAATGTTCTGTAAGTATATTGACATTTCATGCGGACGAAGTCGCTAGCATTCCCTAGTAACAACATATAATGATATATACTAACAATCAGTAGAACGACTTTACAGTATATACCTTCTCGTAAATCAGGAAATAAAAAAGTAATGTGATACAATAATAATCAGCAAATTCTGTGGTAAGCGAACAATACAAAATTGAAGAACTTATTGTTCATAAGTAATACGGGGGATGACAATGACTACTCGATAAAATATCGGTATTTGGGCTCTTTTGATTTATTTTAATCAGCCCTGTTCATCAAAACATGAATTAAGTACAGTTTATATTTATTGAGCATTTCAAAATTGTAGGTTCAGAAAATTTTGATATAAGGGCGCGGGGGAATGCTCTATTTCCGAATATTTTGTTTTCTTTAAGACTATCTCTTTCTCTATAAACAATCCCTTTAATTGGATTAGAGAAACGAAGCACGTGACCAAAGGTTTTTTTTTAATTTTCCAATTATCTACCAAGTGTAAATCCATGTAAGCTTTACTTACATTATAGGATAACCGAACTCCTTATACATTTTAACTTTCAACTTTTTCTGTCATTTTGGTGGTAGAACCTGTATACGGTTTGCCCGGGGAGGTACCACCCTCACCCATTTCTACCGTGAAATGTTCTTTTTCATCATTGGTGTTTCTGTCGGAAAGGTGTGGATGCCGGTTACACTACAAGAAGCGACCACCTGAGTCCTCAGGGGTAGTAACGCATCCGTGAACATCTTCGAATAGGACAAAATACTTACGATTACTAACTGTACGATTACTAATATCTACTATCAGAACTTCCTACCACTACAAGTCTTAACACTCACAGTACGATCGAATAGTTACCGACTATTCTTATTAACACCTAATACTAACGGGAGTGACTAACTAACAGTCCCTTGTTTATTAAAAGTTAGGAAGATGACCATTGGTGGCAGTTGATACTGGGACTGCGTGCCGTTTGCTATTCTCATCACATAAAAAAGCTAGTAATTGTGTTTATATGGTTCAGTAAATTCTTGCAAATTATTCTTAATGCGCTTTCACTTGGCTGGTTGTGTTGAATTCTGGTACTACGCAAAATTTGGTTCCCCATACTCAAAGCGAAGCATAATATACTGGAAGCGTTCATGGTCGCGCGGCAAGTGTCAATCGTAACTGATTGACGAGTAAAGCCGCGCCGGTTTCGGCCGGCAGTTGGATGGGTGACCGCTAGTAGCAAACATTTTGAAGCGCTTCTGTGCTTCGGAGATGCAAACAGAGTGGAAGCCATTACACAACCCTGCTTGGCACCATTGGTCCGTAAATTGATCCGAGAAGCAACCTTCGTGTACTTTACTGGACGACATTCCATCATGAAAATGTTGCATTGAGTTTATAAGCTTTTCGGGGAAACGAAAATGTTCTTAAGTACAATCCAGTGCGCGGTCCTCGGGACCCGATCAATCGCTTTTTCGAGGTCAACAAAGCATAGAAAGAGGTCTCGGTGTTGTTCCAGGCTCTTCTCTTGCTTCTCACATGATTCACGACAAATATGACATCAGATGTACCCCTCCAGGGTTGCAGCCAATATACTCAAAGAGGTTTGAAGGTGCAATACAGTACAATAAAATAAAAATACTCTATATTGTACACCAGGACAGAATATACAAATAACAGCACAAGTATACAAGTCAGTCTTATTGCTAAGAGCTATCTCTTCCAGACAATCTTAAGCATGGAGAACTCATATGGAAGAAAGATGGGTAGCGGTGTACTTACAAGTTTACGCAATATCTATGCATGGAATACACGACTGAACTCAAATATAATTCACAAAAAATGATAATCCGACCCAAATCAGCGTGGTGGACTATAACCTAATCCCTTGTCATTCTGAGAGGGAGACCTATATGCAAGTTGTCCGGTGACTGTTGATGATGAACTACAAGAGAGGTTAAATAAAAGATTGTGAAAAGGGCATAAAAAATGCGAGTCAAAGAAAATGGGGGATGTAATATCTTGAGGCGAGATGAAAGTTCGTGGTCCATGTAATTGAGTTGCATTAACCAGCATCGCACTACAAAGAGCAATCTGCAAAGAGAATCATTCTCTTTGTAAACGACTATAGTTTAAGTAATACAGATAGAAATTTGTATACGTTGCCGTCATGCTTTTTAGACCTCCAACGCTTTTTCTTTTAGCTATCCGCGTGCCAAAACCAGTTGCACTTCCTATTTTTTATGTTTGACAAAAGCAAATGGGCATGCAGTCCCACCATCTACTGCCGTCTATGGCCATAGTTTTTTTTAATAAATTGTAGGTCAACGAACCAGCAGCCAGGCCACCTGATGGGAAGTGCTCACCGTCGCCTGTGGATATTAGCAACACCATAGGAGTCGTCAATCGATTCGAATCGAGAGCTCTTTGTGCGCCTTTTATGAAGAACCCCATCGTCCCTAGATTTTCCACGAATTCGCAATGTATAGGAATTGAGTTTTACAAACACAGCTTTTTTTTTCGTGATATGATAGCGCGCTTTACGTCGATCGTTTATGGTTTGCGTTTCTATTCCGGCATTTTAGGAGGGTTTGAAAAAAATATCATCGCTCCCCAGTTTTATCCGAAGCCACGGCTCTAGCGCCTCGTATCTCCTCGTATTTTTACGTTTTATTGCCAACCGGTGACCCTGCCCGGCTGCTCTGGCAAAGTTTTGGTTTAACAGCGATAAATTGGTTCATTCATATTCAATCATCGTAGTAATGTGTTCTTTTTTATGTAATGAGAATAGCAAACGAGCATGCAATCCCACTAACTGCTGCCGCCCATGGAGATCGGTGACTAACTTCGAATAGGACTGTGCGAGGGACTGTTAGTAAGATAGTTAGACCTGTTAGTATTAGAGAGATTGGTAAGTATTCGTTACAGTAGGTATGTGGGAGTAAGGACTGTTAGCGTTTGTTAGTCCAGTTAGTAATCGTTAGTAATTGTCCTATTCTAAGCTGGTCACAGCTGCGTTGATATCCCTCGGGATCAAAGTCGTCTCTGGTATAAGTGTAACCGGCGTCATACTTTTCCGTCCGAAACACAATTGTTGGAAAACAATCAGTTATTTCACGGCAGATATGGCTATGGCGGTGGTACTGCCCCGTGCGTACCATATACAGGTTCTACCACCTGGCCGGTTATCTAGCGTGGTCGTTAGTTATTTACTTTGGCCAGTCGCCGCAGTCAGTCCCGGATTGTCAGACAATAGCTGATAGCCATTGTTTAAGGCTGCCTTTGAGGTTAAACCGGTACTGAAACGACGTGATAGTGTACGATTCAGGTGTCTCCCAGTTCTGGGGAAGGGCCCTCAATAGTAATTATTGCAGATAAAAAAACTTACACACGTCGTGTACAAGTGCACCATATCACAAGTTTCAATGATTTAACATTCTCAAAGGGTCTGCAAGTGTCGCTTATTTATACTGTAACGTTGAACCTGTGTTCCCACAAAACCCTTTCAAAGGTCACATGTAAATAGTGATAACTATCCCCCAAAAATCATCCCCTAAGGGGGTTGAATAGGAAACACTTTATTTTTAGAAATAGGTAATACTTTATTTACCGTCAAAGCTGCAACACAGAAGCAATAATAAAAGGATTTTTGACAAAAAATATTAAAAATAAAAATAATAAAGATCACCAAAAGCAATCTGGGTATAAAAATCATGTGTGTGCTCTGACGTAAATTGGAATGCACTCAGTCTATACTCCGACCGGCCAGCAAAGGCAAGCCACGCAAGTTACGCAAAGGTCAGACTAAATGCCTGTTGGCATTCTCTGCAAGCCAACCCAGAGTGATAGCGAAAAAATTCGGTATCGACAACTGACTAAAAGTATCTCGTTCAGCTCAACAGTACATACCCATATAGTGTCACAAATTCAAATAACTTCGAAATGTGTACTCGGAGTTTATCACCATTCTCACAACTGCGACTTTGCTAGTCATAGTCGTTTATTGCTTTCCTCTTTCCTGCGCTTGAACATAAGTTTCATATAAATCGCTTTTGGACGGTGTCCAAACTATTTGTGTGGTCGTGCTATGGAGGGCACATTTCACTGGTGCATATTAAATTATTTATAATTACAGTCGTTATCCAATTCATATTAAAATTCTAACCAACAACTTCTATTTGTAAGCGAACAGGTTGTCTAGGAAGATTACACGACGATATCTACAATCATCAATGTATTTAAAATTTACTGTTAGATTACTATTACCTACATATTACCGCTATCAAATAATTAGAATGAGGACAAAAGAAAGGAACATTATTTGCCAAATAATAGCGGCAACACTTAATGCATTAGGTACATAACACATACATAGTAACTAACAAACCAAAATGTAAAGAAAAGAACCATGAAATTTTAATTTTATTCCGTGTTACAGTGACACTCAACAAATAGGTAACTCAATAATTAAATAACATAAGGATGGATATGTACTGAATAGACTAGGTTTTTGAAACAACCACAAAGCCTCTGTATAAAAAGTTGCCTACCCAAAGCAAATTATATATTTTATCGTAATACCGACAATCTAGAATCTTGGAATTAACGAGCATGTTTTGACAAAAGAAACGGGCATAATAATGGTGGTTTGGGCATGTAGAGTGAAAACGTACATTGATCTAATTGGGGATTAAAATAAGAAGAAGCATAAGAAAAGAACAATAAATGTCGAGACAAAGCTAAGGTGGATTGTGCCCAAGGGGTGATCAATAATCTTTGCCTATCCCTAACATTAATAATGCTTGAGCATAGTGTTTATGTGTACGTATATATATACGAAACATCCTTAGATTTTTCCTATTTAACGTTACACGAGCGAGAAGGGATCTGAAGACATATCTTATCGGACCTCCACGGTTCGGTTCGCGCGATCATTTTGGCCGCGCATGAACAATTCGAAGAATAAGCTACTTTCTGAGGTTATTCTGGATCGATACGTCAGATACCCTCAAGGGTATCCGTTTAAACGCTTATGGCGCGTGACGCATTAAATAACTCCTCAGATATAGTACGTGTAATGATATTATGGGGACTACAGCCCATAGTGGCCCTCTGCAAGACACAATCTGAAAGAAAGAAAGAAAGAAACAGTCTGCGTTCCATAATTTTTATTTGTTATTTATCATTTAATTATTTATACATAAGTACATCCAAGTCAAATATTATGAACCTGTATTATATTATCTTCATTAATCAGCTTTAATCTAGCCTCCCTAACTTTAAATTTACATTGCGTTTTATTACAGTTCCAAAAGATCTGAGCTAGAGACCTTCGCTTATTTTTTAAAACTTAAACCGTCTATCTAATATCCGGCTAAGCTTTCAATTTACTCATTGTATTTATAGAGTTGGCCCTCTCGCCTTTTATTAAAGGATATTAAAGAATCCTCTGCGTGCTCGGTCAATTTCAAATGTATCAAGGCAAACAAACCGTGACATTTTCTTTTTATTGTAAACTCGGAGTAGGACAAGTATAGCTTCATGAATAAGTAATCGCAGATCTAGATGCAAAGACTTTAAGTATATAGACGTCAACAGCGAACTTATCTTAAAATTTAACCAAACATAATTTAGATGGAAGGTATGAAACTAGGGTCAACGCTTTCAACGCTATTCGAAGCTGGTCATAGATGCGTTGGCTTTTCTAAGGACTGAG
The DNA here is from genome assembly GCA_018245335.1 of Dalla quadristriga. Taxonomy (NCBI): domain Eukaryota; kingdom Metazoa; phylum Arthropoda; class Insecta; order Lepidoptera; family Hesperiidae; genus Dalla; species Dalla quadristriga. The sequence goes on along the minus strand of DWLO01001950.1, from coordinate 5,785 downwards.
GTGATCGCCTCATGTATAAGTGTATCCGGCATCCACAGCTTTCCAACTGATACTTAAAAGTCCAATTCTTGAATCCTGTTCAGGGTTGGTTGTAAAGCGTCCATGGTTGACAGGGTCCAATTAAGTCTGGCTGCATACTCGCTTATTATTTCCTTCACATTATAAATTACATCGAATCGTACACTGAGGCGCTTTTGTTTTTCAATATTTTATTGCTCATCATTGATTTCTTCCCCAGGAGGTTGATATTGCTGTGGCTCCGCTAGTTATCACCCCGGAACGCCTAACCCTAGTGGAGTTAAGTGAGCCGTACTTGTCAGTGAGGTCACCCATCTACGCCGTCAAAAGAAAACCCAAGCAAGGCTCTGAGACGTTTAGCTTTCTGAAGCCCCTGTCTAAAGAAATATGGGTAAGTGCTATTGAGTTTTTAAATTTAGTTTCAAATAGAAAAGTATCAACTTTTTCGTGTTATACTTACAACAAATCTAAGGAGTCTTTCTTCGATAGATATTGACTATTGTTAAAAATATAGTCATAAAATATTCGTCTGACGTAAAGTATGTATTATTTTATTACTCCAAGAGAGATGGTTATTGGGGAGTTCTGATAATTGTATTTTAATTGATTTCGACGTGCTCCATAAGTTACAGGAAACGAAAGAAATTAGTAATTTACTTAAATACTATTACATACATAATATATTACAATATTATATACATACATAATATATTACAATATTATATACATACATAATATATTTACTAAAATATAATGTAATAATTATTTAAATCAAAATTGGGAGTTGATGCTGGTGACGTGATCTTGGGATAATCTTGTAAACCTGCCGGTGAACTTAATACAATTCGACGACTACCAAATTGTTGTTGTGAAAAAACTTTTCGAAAGCGATACCTTTTCCTCGTTTACCAAACGCGAGTAAGTATTTTTATGTTTATAAAGTCGAAAAGTAACATAAAAATAAAGGAGGGAACAAGCAGGCACAAACTACAGTAGAAGTTACCGCCATCTGCATAACAAAAGGCTCCACGCCGCAGCGGCACACCGCACATTACGTCGATAAACCCGTGTTCATACACATGGATGTTAAAGACAGTTCTTGAACCGAATCTGCTGTTAGCTCGAGGGTGATTTATGGCATTTGAAAACATAGCAGACGGTTTAATGCACAGAAAATGGCTATAGGGCGTCTATTACTATTTTCTCCTTGTGATCCGAGCGGATGAAAATGAATGCCGTTATATCACAACGAGGACTACAGCTTCCAAACACAATATAATTTCCGGGAACCTGAACATATTTCACCCGAGCGGTGAGTAAAACAAATCGGTATAGTCTTGACTATCACTAACTTGTACCTATAATCTCGTGTTCGTACACATGGATGTTAATGACAGTTCTTGAACCGAATCTGCTGTTAGCTAAAGGGTGATTTATGGCATTTGAAAACATATCCGATGGCTTAATGCACAGAAAATGGCTATAGACGCCTCCTCGTGATCCGAGCGGATGAAAATGAATAGCGTAATATCACAACGAAGATAACAGCTTCCACAGACAATATAATTTCCGGATAGGCTGAACATGGTTCTCCCGGGCGGTAAGTATACCAAATACTTACTGAACTATTACGTGACGATACCGTGGTGCGTTGGTTAGTGACCCTAACTGACGAACTGTGGGTCTCCGGTTAAATCTCCGGTCGGGGCTTACATTTATTTGGCAGATAAATGTTTGTACTCGGGTCTCGTTTATTTATTCATTTACTAACTTACAATAATAGCCCTACCGTATAGACCTGTTTCAGGTTGGATGCAGATGTCTGTGGCAGTTGCACCTCTGCATGCCCATTTGCAACGTTCAATTAATAAAAAAAGAGTTGGTATGAAAATATAATTAATCATTCAGATTAAAGTAAACATAATACATATCAACAAGAATTACACCAACGCTATGCAAACTGTAAAAGCCAGCGATTAATAACTATAATTTTCGGTAGAAAAATAATGTCACTTATCCAAACTGGACTCGGGTAAAGCTTCGGCACCTTATTCCTTTCAATATTTAGTCATTGATACGCTTGATTGTATAATGATACCCTCGTGATGGATGCGCTCAGATCTGATGTATGGTCTAAATTTTTACACCGTTAACGTCGAACGGGAAGTGATTCAATCCGATAACGCTTAACGCTCCATTACGTACAAAACAGCGAACGGTAGCTGAAATTTTCTGCAGAGAATTGATTGCCTCGATTTTGTTACAGCTCTGCATCCTCTTCAGCTTCTTCGCAGTTAGTATTGTCCTTTTCTTGGTATCAAGATTCTCGCCCAAAGAATGGAGCTCGGAGTCAGTCGACTCCCACTTGGACCGTCCGATCAGCAGCACCAATGAGGTATCAATTCTGTTATTAAAGTCTAATTCTACGCGTATAACTTACTACCTTTAAGTTTTTAAGTATTTATCTGTATATACTATTAATGTCTTCTTTAAGGGCGTACATAACGATTGTATACACGGTATACTTTTGAAAAATGTTCGTCTGTAACTATAAATTACGTACATTTAAGACGAAAATATTAGTAACTTTTGTATACCATGATTTTGATAGAGAAGAATGGCGAAAACAATTCGTTAGTTTTCACTCGCTCTATTTTCTGTAAAAGATTAGTTATATAAAATTTTAAATATCTTTAAAATGACGCGAAGCTGTTCGCTGTTAAGTTGTCAGAATTATAACGTTGTTATTTCAACGAGTCACTGTTGTATTATATAATACTGCCTCTTGTGACTATTTCATGGAGTCTAGCTAAACACTGTTTTTTATTCTCTAGATCATCTTGCATAACGAGTTCAGCCTTTGGAATTCTTTTTGGTTCTCACTCGGATCTTTCATGCAACAAGGCAGCGACGTAGTGCCGAGGTAAGCGATAAAATATCATTCTTTATGAGCTCCGATTCTCCCTCGAATATCTGTGAAAGCACAACAATGTTTGTGGTAATGTAAGCAAATTTTAAGTAATGCGTTCAATATAATTTCAGTAGCTTGCTCACTACGGAGCCTTCGATTAAATTTCATGTCTCGTATTAAATCGTGCGTGATTGAGATATACCGCAATATATTTCGTGTAAATCTAAGTGAACGACGGCGAGGAAGAGAACCGATAATCACCTTGTTATGTTTACTGATGCGAAATCCTCCTCGCAATAAAATTTCTTTACTTGTAATATAAACATGGCCAACTTATTGTTTACATAAACGAACACTGGGTTATATGTTTACGATAGTAACACCATTTTATGAATAAGTTAATGTTATGATTGTACATTCTGTATCAGAATATAAAAGTTTACGGGCAAAGCAATTTATATTTTACGATTTGGAAAGCTCCTGTACATTTAGGGTGGCTGTTAAAAAAAACTCCAAAGCATATTTGATCCAATCGTGTTGTATAAAAAAACATCTATTCTAGGCAGCCTGATCGAAAGTCAATATAAATGGCTTTTCTAAAGCCTAGATTTACATATTAAGCTGCAACATTTTGTTACTTTTTAACGCTAAACCTTTTCAGAATAGAAACGGAATAGAAATTCTAAACCTAATCTAAATCCGATATTGCTTTATCGCTTTGACGGCTTAGATAATTGAATATGATTATTATGCTTGATGAAATATATAAACAGAGCTGAGAAAAATTGCTGATTAGAACAAAACCCAATGTGTATCCCTTCGTTTGGGGTCGATCATCTGATCTCTCGATTAACACGCGAACGTGCTAAACTCATCCCGTGAGGACTATGTCACATCGAGCGTATCCTTATTCAAACAATTATTTCGCTCATGCGCGCAATGCTTTTCATCGGATTTACTTTCTTTAAAAATATGGATCCAGCGGTCAATGACCCAAAAGTCCCCTAGGGGACAGAGCATCCGATGCTCTCTGCGAGTTCTATTGGCTTTACAACGCTCAGTGTTCTGAGGATTCATTTGACACGGTGACTTTATCACCGCATCATTGAATTGGATTTATTCTCTGTTTTTCTATCTATAAGATTTACCTCTTAACACGTAGATAGATGCTGAGGTATTTTCTAAGCGTTACCGTGCGAGATACGAGATTATTGTATATAATAACACGGCTTCATTCTTTAACTTGAAAAAGCAGAGGTTTTCAAGAATTTGACATGCAGAAAATAAGAGAACTAGAATTTAGATAACAACAAACATGTCTTTAGTTTTCAACAGAACACCAATTGCAACCTTATGCGTTACCGATAATGTAGATAGTCTATTGCAGTTCTTTTTTATTTGGTATTTTTTAGGGTACCCACTAAAGTTTTTGCCTTAATTATCAATTTATTTAATTATAGAACATAGTTAAATTATATTACATATTATGTAAAGATATTCAATTCCAAACTCTTTGCAGTGTTGAAAAAACTTGGTAGGCATAATGTAAAAGTCCCTTATGTTAATAACACGCTACGTTACATTACGTTACAACATCATCCTAAAAACAATTTCTGAAGATATGCAGGCACCTGTGTTGAGGAATTTCGTGCAGACGATGTACGAGAATAATACCGATTTACCCTGGCAGTGTCGTTTGCACGGAGTGCCCCGCAAGTTGATGATTTATTGAAAAAATCTAATAATTTTGTAAATTAGTTTATTAGTTACTAACATAGGTTTTTAAGTATCTATACTAACCCATGGACCTAGTTGTCCGATTAATAAATAAACTGAAAATTGAACTAACTTTATCATTTTTGGTTACAGCTATTTGTGTTTTGCTCAAACAAACTTATTCTCTTTATGGGTTTTCTTTAATTATAACATTGTTTTCTTTTATAGATCACTATCTGGCCGTATAGTGGGTTCTGTGTGGTGGTTTTTCGCCCTCATCTTAGTCTGTTCATACACCGCCAACCTTGCGGCCTACCTCATTGTGGACCGAATCACGGAACCGAGCATCGCCCTACAGTTCCCGTTTCCCCAATCAGAAGTAAGAGACATCACTTATAAATGATACAGGTAAACGCAAGCGCCAGATTTCAGCCCGCGATACTGCTAGTGCGAAGCCAACGCGAACTGCAATTTGAGGAAAGAATTTTGTTGGATTCTTATCAGTTAATAAGAATACGATATAAATTATAGGTAACGTATACTTTTAACATAAGCTTGAGTAAGAATGTGGAATTCTTGAATAATCAACTAAAGATAACTTTGTCTATACTCATATTATAGAGGCAAAGTTTCTATGTATGTAGGTACGAATGTATGAAGGCGGTAATCTTTGGAACTACTGATCCGATTGTAGAAATTCTTTCACTAATAGAAAGATACGCTATCCACGAGCGACATAGACTATATTTTATTTTAGGATCCTCGAGAAAGTGTAATGTTTATAACCCAATCAATCAATTGGTATCAATCTTAGTATTACATTTCTTTCATGCGTGCTTTGCGTAAACTGCGTAGAACCAATATACCTGTCGAGCAACGAATAAGACCTGGTTCAATATTATGTATCTAGAGCCAAAAAGAAATACATGCGCAACTTATCGCTACCAACCAGCTTCCTTAACAAGATTGCGGAGAAGTTTGTTGTCGTCCTAACTGAGCGCACGGTGCGCCAATTCAAGTACCAGCAAGTATAATCAGTGTGTATCTTTACACGAACCAATTCACCCGGTAATCTCACCCCCATATCTCTGATTCCTCCTAAGATAGGGTTTTAAAATTTTTTTTTTTTTTTTTTATTGA
>DWLO01001949.1:0-13593 GCA_018245335.1 Dalla quadristriga | reverse complement strand
TATATCAGTACACTGAGCTCGATAGAAATAGATCTTCGATTCAGTTCTCCCCGGCATAGCAGAACATGAACTACTTTACACGAATCTTTTATTTAAGTACTAGGCTACAATAAGCGCAGCCGCTGTATCAATCTTCCTTCCGCATCTCCGCCTCTAGAAGAATATTTATTCTTAGCGCAGTGTACATCGCTACCGTGTTAGATAAATGTTGTAAAACATTGTTAGCTAAAGAAATCGCATTTTAGGATAGAATCACAAAGACTTATGGCCAATTTTATTGTCGACCCTTAACTTTAGGAGACTCCTAAATTTAGGGGACTCGTAACATGCTACCTCGAAATATACTCAGGGGTCAGTTAGGGGCTAAGTTCAAGGGACTCTAACATGTAACCTTTAAATAAACTTTGGGGTCGGTTAGGGGTTTACACACTTGAGCAAGTTAAGTGGACTCTTTTTTTAATGACTACTTAATATTGGTAAAATAGTTACAAACCCCTAAATATACATAGGGGTTAATACCATTTTATAAATATTAAAAAGTAACTTATAAAAGAGTAGAGCCCTGGAGAGTAGAGTAGGGTCTATGACCCCTCCCGTAAAGTCAGAGGTCCTTGATGAAATCGGGCATTTATCTTATTACTACCTACATCTTATGCCACTGGCGCTGACCCTCGGCAAATGTCGTGATTTCAGCGATCTGGGACCCAAGGCGTTACAGTTCATCTGAAGGGGTAGCCTTCGGGACCAGGCTAATGGATGGGCCACCACAGATGGCATAGATCAGTAATGTGGCTATGAATAGAAACAACCGTTTCTCCATTGTTGTGGTGGTGAAAGACAATGAAACAAGTAAACAAAAAACCAAAACAACTCATACACATTTATAACATAAGTAAGGAAAGCAAGTAAGGAAGCTACTTACATTATTTATGTACCAGGCGAGTACGAGAGCTGTATTATATTTACTTGCATCTCCCATCTTCCGGATCCGATGGGATGCCGTTGTCAATATACGTGTTAAATTTAGTTGCATAAAATCAATACATGCACACAAAGTTAGTACGTGGAGTAATACATGTGGCATGATGCGGCAGATTTTGTAAGAGTTCAGTTGAATAAAATGTAATCCATACCCATTTCATGGGTAATGCTAATTTATATTTTTGTTAACTTCATAAGAACATTAAGTTGTATCCACCATGTGCACCATATTCACATTACAGTATCTCAAAGGGGCATCTACGTGTTGGACCTGTTCTCCACGCCAGTCTGCGACATCTGGGGACCCGTCAAATTCACAGACAATAACAATTATAGGAAAGATTTTTGGAAAAGTGAATTTACACGTGCGGAGTTGCGGGCAAAGTCTAGTGGTAAGTAAAATGGCTTCAACATGAATGCTAAAATGATACAAACTTTGGAATTTTATATTTACCAGTTGTTAGTTCCAAACTTGTCTGTTCGGGGCTGCAAGCGTTTTGCATAAAGTTTGTTCGGCGTACGTATTGAGTGGCGGACATTGTAGCAGAATTGTTTGAGCGTAACAGACTAAATTCGTTCATAGACAACTATTTACAGCTATTAAAGCTTAATCTTTTTAATTAAAATTCAACATGAATGCTAAAATGATACGAACATTCGAATTTTATATTTACTGTTGTAAGTCCAAAACTCGGTTCGGGGCCGCGGGCGTTTTGCATAAAGTTGGTTCGAGTTACGTTTGGAACGGCGGACATTGTAGCAGTCCTGTTTGAGCGTACAGACTAATTTCGTTAATAGACAACTGTTGACAGCGATTAAAGATTAACCCTTTTTATTAAAATTGCTTCAATGAGAATGCTATTCGAAGCTGGTCGTAGATGCGTTGACATCTCTGAGGACTGAGATGTTCGCCTCTTGTCCGTTTATCCATACCTTCCCGACCGAAACACAATTGTTGAAAGACAATAAATTCACGGCAGAAATGAGTGGGTATCACCATACCGTCCCGGCAACGACCTGGCAAATGTTTACCAAACATGTAGAAGTACCACCTGATGGTAAGTGGTCACCGTCACCATTGGACTCGAGCAAAACCAAAGGACTGGTTAATGCTGGCTGGCCCTGCAAGAGCGCCCTCATTTTGCGCTTTTGTCATGGTCAATGCAGAACTCCGTGCTAGGTCCACGGGCCTATGTTTACGTAATATGGTACCATAAGGTTACAAACTTTATACCTACGAACACATCTTTATAATATTGCTCATTCTTTTTTCTCCAACAACCTACAAGAGTCTATGTGTTGCCTCTTGATCCTGACATCTTCCTAGCTTCCTTTGTACAACTGTTGTCGGACGCAGTTAGTAGGAAAGGTAATGTTCGTGAGTTGCGTCACAGAGAAAATACATGGAAATGTTTCTTCTTTGGTCCCGTGGTGTTTAAAGTATCGCCCTATCATATAGCCATTGTGATGTTGTCACCATGCAACAGCAAGACATTCACACCCCTACTCGGTGCTCGGTAGCAGGAGTCTGAAAAATGGACTACTCGGCTATCACCACTCTAAAATTCCATATTATTATGTTAGAATCCATATGATATTCAACCATTTATTTTCAATTCGACATACCTTTTGGTATTATGTTCATTGAAAGTAATACCATCACAACTATTCGTATTTACGTCGCAATAATTACTCCCGGCACATATTGGGTCCACCGGCTGCAACAATATTTATCTCATTCAAACTAAGCTTCAATACGAGATGCAATTTACTTAAAGCGCCTTTCCCGACTCGGATTTCACTAAACCTCTTCTACCACGTTCTACAGTACTACATTCCCACTCTATTCAGTTGTCTATTGAATTTGTAGTAGGTATATTTTTACACGCAGCCTTAGAGCAATGCCACACGATGCGTTGCCGGTGCGTTGCCGTTGTGACGCTGCGTCGTATAACATATAATTCACAGTGGAATGCCACAGGCTGAGTTGCGATGTCATGCCGATGAGGGGAATGATCGAATCTTTTGCCCAGTATCCCTGTATTGTCCGTGCCGTTGCCGTAATGCCGTCCAATAGTATAAGTATAAAATGGGACAGTTTTACAATTTTTTGGGACAATTTTATTTGTCTTAGAGCAGCGTTGCGTTGCAACACCAAATTGCCCGTGTGGCACTTAGTACGTCGAAATCATAGCGGTGCGACGACGCAACGCACCGGCATCACCGAGGGGCATTGAATCCCCTCGAGTATGCCCGGGTACTAGGTTCGCCTAACACCCGTAGTCCCTCACGCACGAGTAGCGGTCAGCGCCGCCGCGTTAGAGGAGGTAAGAGTTCGCACCGGCAGCGCCAGTGTGGCAGTGCTCTTACTTACCTTTTGATTACAAAATAAAACAACAAGAATATTTCCAGCTCTGAAATGACTCCCTATTCATTTTTCCGTAACAATTACAGAGTAAATGAAAACGCGTATTACTTTCGTGTTCGGTGAATATTTTTAAATAGATTTTTAATTATTTGATGCAAAATCATCTAGGTCAGTGAGGTGACATCCGTTGATAAGAAGATATACAATTAAAGTAATTACTTTGCATCAATCGGTATGAAATGGTGTTTTTGGATGGGTAATTAGAATTACTGTATAGTTAGATTATGGGTCTTCTGTATGCTGTTTGTAATTTGTTTCCTATAGTTACATGGTTGTCTGGATAAGACCGTCAATTGTCTACGCCCTTCTGTTTTCAGTTTTTTAAATGTAGCACGTCTCACATCACACTTCGTCAGCGTGGTAGACTGTGGCGTAACCCTTCTTATCCTGAAAGGAGACCCGTGCTCAGTAGTGAGCTGGTGATGGGTTGTGATGATTGTATGTAATCTATTTGTCTTTGGTAGTCACTATCGGCCAAAACTGGCAATTATAAGTACCTAGTGATTCCAAACCATTTATTATATTTGTCAACATTCAAGTGAAGCATTGTAGCAGACTCTCGGTAGAAAATCGGTCTTCAGTTTTGTTTTGTCTTTTGCGAGCTCATGTTTATACATGGAATTAGGATTTTAAATTAGAATCTGAGACCGTCTCGGTCACTGAACTTTAATGAATATTGTGTTTTAAAGAAAATCACTATACTCGAGGCTGCTATTAAAACACAAAAAGGCTAAAATGGAGATCGGCTGGATATTATTAAATACGAGAAAAGCAATAAGTGGGAGAAACTCGTAACAGGATGGAAATAAGAGATCAGTTACAACTGAAATAACGGAACGATGATAATGGTAGTTGGTGTTCTATAAATACCCACATCAAAAAAGTCTCAGCAACATACATCATGTTACAAATTTTACAAATGCCGCTGTATGGATGAATTTCTTGGACGCACCTCAGCCTTTCCTTTCCGGGACGACGGTACAATCTTACCCTTCTTGTATCAGGCCTTAAACCGAATCGAGACTCATCGCAAAAAAAAAAATTATCCCATTGCTCCTGGGTCCATGTTTTGTGTTCCCTACACCATTTATTCGACGAGCGCGATTCCCGTGACGTACAGATGGGCACCTGATTGGGTGTCGTGCTCGTAGGCCGTACTCATGCAGCCGGTCTCGCACGGTTTGGGGGCTAACAATAACACCACCCGAGTTTTGTAGCCTTAAACATAATATCTCTGGCGGTTAATATCGGCGGATGTCTTGCAGTCGCTTTTAATTTTATGAAAAAACTAAACATAATCGAAAAGTTTGTTTACAACCAGCCAGTAGGTAATCGGTTGGCGAAGACGGCGCGTCTGTGTCCACCCTAAAGCGGCGTCTATGTTTGCTGGCGTTATTCTAAATTTATAACGAGCTCGTTAGCACCGCCGTAAGGTTACATACAATTCAAAAAGTTGCAAACATAACTGCTGTGCTGTAACCGGAATTGTTGAAACTCGACACTGTTTTATTTTCATCTAGGTCTTGAAAGTCATGATTAAAACCAAACATTTCTAAATAGTAATAGTAGTGGTAAGTAATAGTAATTGTTGGTAATAGTAGTCGTTAGTAAATAATAATAGTAATAGTACAGACCGTCCAAAAAACCATTGACTATTTGAATAATTGCAGAAAACACCGACAGCTTGAACGAACGAACGAACGACACGAAAGCGCTCAAGAAATTTTGCCACTAGCGGTCACCCATCCAACTGCTTTGGACCGGCGCGATTTCACTTGTCAATCAACTTGTCAATCAGTTACGATAGACACTCACCGCGTGACCATGAGCACTTCAGAAGTTTCATTTTTCAGCCCCGTATATTAAAACGTAAACAGCAATTAATAAAATATTCAAATCAAAGTGTTTGAGCCCAGCTCAACTATGTGGGCTTAAATATATTTATTGAACCGTAACTTTCCAATATAGGTTTTCATTTTTATCTGTAGGTATAGATAGAATTTTAAATTCGATCCAAATTGGAAGCAATCAATTCAGGCGAATCTTCATTTTTAGTATAATTGAATAATCCTTTTTTTATTTCTGCGTTCGTAACCTAACGATGCGATGTTAACCGAGTGGTTGAAACTTCAGTCTACTCTGAAGGTCCGGCTTTAAACCTCTGACTTTTTAGAGTTATGTGCGTTTTAAATTGCTTTAACGGTAAGGGAAAACTATTAAACTAGTTTTGACTAGAACTACTCGAGCTCTGCTGCTTCTCAGGCACAACAATTTAACCTGACGAGTGATCTCCTGCTGCTATATATCTATTGATTACCTATTTGTATGTGTTTTAAAGGGTTTTTATGCGAAGCAGGAACCAAACGATCATACATTTAATTTTCAAACGTGCTCCAACTAATCTTGTTTGTGTTCAAAGGTTGGTTTCATATCACTGGTCGGAAGAGATTCCATCAGCTTTCGGAAAAAAAAAACAAAATTCATTTCGTAATGTAAAACCTTTTACCTACCAATTTTTCAAGTACGAAACGTTAAAAACGAATCTGAATTTGTGAGATCCGCCCGTATTCTGGTATTTTAGAAAATCATACCTTCTAAAAATTATCTCTTTGAATCGACCCAGTTAAAAGTAAGCCTTTCTGAATCATTCATCGAATAAAAATGTTTCGTAGGCACATTTGTATGAAAAAAGTTTCTATAGTTTGTTTAGGTCAGCGATACCCAAACTTCAAATCTATTTATTTGGAAATCTTTTATAATTTTTTGTATTTACAAAATTTACTGTGTTTATTATTTACTATTATTATTATTTAATAAACACTGGATAACACGCAAGGCCACCTTGAGCTAGTGGTCTCTTGAGCTCGTGAACATTATAACCATGGACTATACCTACCGGTGGGAGCAACGTCACACTCATTGCCGTCTTGAGTTACTTTTTGCAGTTGATTAGTTTACGTTGGTTATTATTCGCTAGTAATAGGACTGTCGGAGTTAGAACTATTAGTGTAAGTGAGTACTGACGGTAAATATAAGTAGACGTCAACGTAGTAATACTTAGTATTTGTATTGTTCGAAGTTGGTCACAGATGCATTACTATCCCTGAGGAATGAGGTGGTCGCCTCTTGAATAAGTATAACCGGCATCCACACCTTCCAACCGAACACAATTGTTGAAAAATTTTGTAGCGCGGAAGATGTTATTGTATCACGTGCAAACAAAACATTTTTTTTAAATTGTTATAAGATAGCAAACTAGCTTGCAGCTCCACCCATCCGCTGCCGCCCATGACATCTAAAACATAAAATCATGTTTTGTCAGCAACTGAACGAAACGTGTGACCCAGGTCACAGGTTCTGAGATCACACGCGATAGTCAGGTAACGTACCTCCCTTTATTTGATTTAATGTAAGGAAACAACTTATGAATAAGACCATTGATGCATACAATTTTGCAATATACTTTATGCAGCCCATCCTTATTTCCGGTATTGCATTACAGCTATTCAACGGTCCTATTTGTGTTGTTTTAAAAGTTTAAAATGGTCCGAATACACAAGATATGGCAAAAAATTTACGTACGCTTAAATTTAATAGGATAGTTGAGTGCCGCTGAGTTATATAAAAGAATACGAAGCGCTTTTAGGCCCTCTTCAATCTTGTTCGACTTTGTGTTTGAGCGTTGTTTCTCTTCAATTCGCGAATGCTGTAGTTGCCTCCCAGAATAACTTGGACTACATTCATCTAAGCAGGAAATACCCTATTCGATCCATTAACTCAACCGGAGATTAATGAAAAAGATAGAAAAGAAGAAAAACACTATCGTAATTTTGAATACTTTTCTTTTAGTTTTTATGATTCCAGTTTTTCATTCTATGACCGTGAATTGTTAATATCACAAATATAAGTTATGATATTTGACTAATAACAAAGTAATCAGTAAAAAATGATGGGTGGTCTCCCATCTACTCATATGTAAGTAGTTAGAAACGGTGATCTATAGTCTCAACCTACAACCTACACATGAGTTAGTCTTATTAGTAAATATTAGGAAACGTCCAGTTAGTAATCGTTAGTATTTGTTCTATTCGAAACTGGTCACAGATGCCTTGCTATCCGTGAAGGCTGAGGTGGTGTCTTCTTGAATAAGTGTAACCGGCATCCACACCTCTCCGACCGGAACACAATTGTTGAGAAACAATCCACGGCAGAAATGAAAACCGGCAGTGTGAACCGTAGACAGGTTCTACCACCTAGCAAAGGTTAGATTTAGAGGTTCCTGGAGATACCTACGGAGTTTTTTTCATGTGGAAAAATCAATGAATTTTTATCCTCACAACTCACAATGGCACGTTACTATGGATAGTAGCAATAAAAATCGTTCCAATAAAACATTTAAGTATTTAATACACAACCCCGGTTGTCCAAACCGTAGCGGTTTGGACCAGAGCTTAAACGATACGGGTAAGTACGTAACAGTTTTAAAAGTGTCGCAAAATGTTTTTAATTTTTATGGGAATACAAATATCATACATTTTTAAGTACTATGTCCGATTTTAATAACTATCAGTAACGGCATATTATATTATGAAATAATGGGAATGCATTAACTGTAATTCTCAAATCATCTAACTATGCTACTTAATAAATGAATAAATATTACAGGTTACCAACCCAATGCGTTTACTTATAATCTACTATTTTGTTAACATTTGAAAGTATTTGTCGGCCGCTCTGCAAACACCAGTGGGCGGAGAGCTAAATAAATCTAGACTGGAGTCCAAAGCCATAACAGCATTGTGTAAGGTCGGAGCTCATACTAGAGGTGACTAACTTACCATCTACAAGATGAAACTGCTCACTTATCAGTAACGTGACATTGCCCGCTACTCCGCCCGCGTAAGATCGCGTTATCTATCCCACAGGAACCGTGCATTTTCCGGGCTTAAAAGTAGCCTATATACGATTGATAAACTATCTCTATGCAAAAGATCCGGTCAGTCCATCTCTCTGTTGTATCGTGAAAGAAGGACAGACCAATAAACACACTTACACATGCATAATAATGATATAAGTAATGATGTTTAGAAATGACAGCAATATTAATTCCAACACCGAAGGGTTGCATATAACCCCTAATTAACTATTAAAAATACTCGATTATTGACCTGTCACGCCTAACGCCCAGAGGTTTATGTATCCTGTGGGATTGATGTGGCAATTTTTCACGGACGGAGCCCCGGACAAAGCTTAGTTCTTCATAGAAGTGTTTAGGGATAAACAGTTGTTGCGGGAACTGCCAGCTGTCGCGAGCTCTGATCCCCCCATTAGTCACAGCTGTATCTAAACCTCGCGCAAGTGTGAGGATAACTCTACATCGAATATTCGTTGAAATATCGAATGGCTAAGCTTCCACAAATAAGTGCCCAATCCTTATTAAGAAGGCCTGGAGCGTATTCCACCTCACTAATCCATTTGGGATTCGTGGAGGGGTTAGTGGACAATTCAACTGTCTAGAGTTTTAAGTCCCCCGTGGGCTCCTACAATGTTTATCTCTCCATAACAACCAGGACTGACTGATAAAACCTAGATTTGTTAAACCTAGATGTAGGCACACAATAAATAAGGAATAATAATAATAATAAACGTGTCCACCAAACAGAAACGCCCATGTTCTTCTAGTGAGCCTCTAGTGGGTTAAGTATAGGCAACCAAGCCGCCTGAGAGTGAACGGTGACCCTATAAACCATCGACTTTGTTTGTGACTGTAAAATAGCAAAGGGTCGTTGAAGGTCAACGTTCCCAAACGGTCGGCAAAATCCAAGGCCGGTCAAGGCAAATATTTGAACGAAACATTTATTGAAGTTTGGGTCCAGCCAAAGTCAATTTTGTATGCTCGTATTGATATTAATAATACTTTCGTACTTATAGCTATAAGCTGTTTAAATTCACGAAAGCAGCTGCTTATTACATCCGTAAAGGAGCGCTCATAGTGCTCATATTATGTTTGTTGTAACGAGAAAATTAAGCAACATTAACAGCAATGGGAACTTGGATCGGCGAACTTTCTTTTTTTCATTTTATAAGCGCTTCTGGACTTCGGAAAACACGATAAGTGCCGGTTTTTATCTTTACTGAGTTTTTACCGTTTTGAGTCCTTGAACCTTGTCAGATTCCTCTAAGCCCTAAGCATTTCTGATTGCAGATCCCTTACTGTAGCAGCTGTAAGCAGACTTGTAGCTGATAGCCAATATGCTAATTATATAATTAGGTAACAATAAATTATCCCATCACGAGCAATCAAATTATTCGACGGCTCCGTGGCGCGTTGGTTAGTGACCCTGACTGACGTACTTTGGGTTCCTGGCTCGATACCCGGTCAGGGCAAACATAAAACAAAAAAAACATTCAGTCAAAGAGACTACCCCCTCTTTTCTGAAGACGGGTAAAAAATTGGCGCGTCCCTCAATATTACTTAGTATTCTGCTTTGGTACTAACATATCGGGTCTTAATATCGGCGATGAATGATAACATCTCCATTTCCAACTTACACGACATCTAGGCACCTACCACGAAGTAAACACGCTCGGCTTAGCAGGCATACGTGCCAAAATGTATAAATTACGAATATGCTAACAAACAGATTTTTGGTTACCAAGCTCCTGCCCATCCGAAACGAAAAACATATTTTATTGGTATCTACTTCTACTTAATAATGGGTTTAGATAGAACTTGCGTTTGTTTGATTTACGAGGGTTATTATAACCTTTCATTGCCGCGATTAAAGACTCGACCCTCGAATGGGACTGTAGGAAATAAGATGTAATTCTGCGATAGAAACTATTCTTAGTTCAATAAAATAACTAGAGTATTTATATTATTTAAAAATACTGGTGCATTACACAATAACTGGTTTCAAAAATTTTAAAGAATGTATATTTAATTAATTGTATCAGGCGATACTTTGCCGAAATCCATTGTTACAAAGTCTACTTTGCAACAATCCGCGAGCAAAATGTATGCATGAAAGTATACATCATCATACGTTTTGCTCGCGGATTGTTGCAAAGTAGATTAAACGTAGCTTTATAATGTATATTTAGTTAAGCAGGTATATAACGCTAAAAGTGCTCATGTACATTTCCGCCCAGTCTGAGCTTACCCTAAGTCGTTTTCTCGCAGCAAAGTGCGTGTGTAAACTTTGCACATTTTGTTTATTTGTTTGTTGTATCTACTGCTCGCGCTACGGACAAACAACTTTCTTGGCGCAACTTAAGATTTATCATGTGTACTGGGTCCCTTCAAAACGAAAGTACGAGAACAGTACGATTCTTCAATTCGATTGATCAAATACGGGGATACGTTTGGGGATGCCATAATAAGTTTTATGATTGCTAAAAGGCAAATAAATGAAAAAGTCAAAGAACAAACATTCCTTTCTTAGAAAACAGAACTTTGTATATAAGAATGATACTCTTATATACCTAAGAAACTTACCAGTTACTTACTTAGCTCCATAGAATTGTGAAAGTTTGAATGTCAACATTTTACCCAAACATGCCTGAAATGCCTTGTTTGTTACATTGATTTACATTCTAGGATCCAGTTAGTCAGTTACGCAATCATCCGACCGGAACTTAATAATCGCGATATGAAATACCCAGTTCGAGTCCTTTCAACACCTGTTTCAACATAAAGTTGATTTAATCGTCCTCAGCCTTCGCCACCTATTAAGGGTATACGATCTCTCGGTATCGAGTATTTTCGCAGGGACCAAGTTTAGCAATCGCTCGTCCAAACTCCTCACAACTCATCTCGACAGTTCGAAAGGCAATAAATAGTTTAGCGAAGACGTCCATGCCAATACGTAGCGTAGTACGTATCAATTGTGGGGATGTAGCGAGAAGTACGAAAATAACTTGGAGCCACATAAGTAACATCTGCACATAATATCTCGGGATATGATAAGTCGTTCTGAACGAGATTTTCTACATAATATATTATGCTACTGCAGTGTACGGGCCTCTATAACTGAGGGGACCAGGATATTTTTCCACCATGCTCCAGAGTGGATGATGGTGGAATAAAATCCTCAGTGGTGGATGAGCGACATACAAGAATGTCGGAAGACGGAAGGTTCTTAGGCATAAATGTCAATTGTGGAGCCTTGTCGGAACCTTATTTCCTCGGGAGATTTTCGGGAGCTTTCCCGGCAGCTTATAACATGACACTAGACAAAGCTTAAGACCGACGTCTAACCATAACAAACGGAACCGTGAGCTTTAAGTGCCCTCAGAATCCCGGAAGCGCTCATAAAATTTCACCAGTAAATTTATTCACAGTCGCAAAAGCAGGGACTCCAGGTAAACCTCAAAGTAATTGTTCACATTTGCTGTAAGTATTATTTTATTTACATTAAAAGTTGCAGGAATAGCCGTGTCATTTATCATTCAGGAATTCATTCACGCAGTAGGCCGCTTTGTCAATATGGAATTGTTTTATTCTCATTATAAATTTCGTATCTTTAGTGTCATTCTTTATCACGTTACTTACATTTACTTTTATATTGGTCGAAGATGCCGTCAGCTGTGAGTCACATAAGTTTGTGAAACTGTAACTCATCGATGATGGCATTAGTGACTGGCATTTAGAAGACTTCAGCTCAATCAATTATTTACACGATGACTAAACTCTCTTTGTTCTGTCGACTCACTTCACAGTTGCGGTCTTGTTGCTCACCAGTGTGCGCTGGTGCGAAAATATTTCAATTAGTTACAGGAAGTGCAAGATGGAAAACTCAATTAGTAGGAAGGTTCGGAACTAGTGACAAAGAATAATTAATATTTCTGTTTCCTGTTTCTACGAACCTATTTCTACCACTTTTCATTTACCGCTAAAACAGGTCACATTGATGTTAGCCCTGTTACAGTTAGTCAATAATCGTTATCTAATTTGTGGTAGCAGTCTAATTCTATATTACCTTACCTGGGTTTTTCGAATAATTATAAATCAATTTATTCTAAGAAGAAACTATAAGAAGATATCTTTTTTTCTGAGAAATCCTTCGGGTCGGCTCTTATTAAATACGTACCGACGTAATTTGTTGATGGATATATAATAGTACCTACTGTATTTGATTAATGTGCGTTTAAATTTATGTACTTTCTGGATTATTGTTTTCGAGTACTACATTTTTAAGAAATATGCATGGATCCATCCTGCATCCAATTCTGGTGGCATTAATTATGCGCTCACAGGGATTTGCAGTTTCATAGGCGGTAACAGTGCTTTGAACTTCGGATGGCCGGAGCAGTGATTGCATTGTTTGGATAAAATTGAATTTTATAATATTACTTTTGAGTAGGCAACCTAAAAACGTAATCCTACTTAATCCCAGCCAATAGTCAGTCCAAAGTTCAAGTGGCTTTCTATTCGTCTTCGCGGGTATTACAACCTAGTAGCGGCCTGGTGTAAGATCATCATTTATTCATCATAACCCATCAAGGGTCTCCTATCAGGAAGAGAAGGGTTAGACCATAGATCGCCGCGCTGGCCAAGTGCGAATTGGCAGACTTCACACGTCTTTGAGAACACTATAGAGAACTATCAGGCGTGCAAGTTTCCTAACGATGTTTTTCTTCACCGAAACCAGATGATATTCAATTACTTAAAGCGCTCATAACTAATTCTTAACCGTTAAGCTATCATCGCATATATGGAATAAGTAAATGAGTTTCTTTAGGTACACAAATTTAACCATCCTTAAAATAACTTCCTTCCAAGCTTCCAACGCAATAAAATCCATAAAGTGCCTACCGAGTTTCAAGCGAAGTAAAATAATCTTGCTTAAGAGGATTTTTTTGCTTATTCTCATGGACAAGAGAATTTCTGGAATAACAAGTTACATAAGTACCTATTCATTTTACCAGAACGATAATTATTATCAATTTGAACTTTATAACACAAGTTAAAAATACTATTTATTTTAACAATTGACATCAAGCTCTTCACGCTTTTTTACAAAATCTTAATAGTTAAAATTTATTTTAACGTGTTAGTTTAGATTGTAATAGAACCGGCGATGTGATCGCGATTCCTCTGTTGCATATGTCCATAGGCGACGGTGACTATTTCCATCAGGTAGCCCGTCTGCCTTATCGCTAGGTTAAATGATAAAAAAACG
>DWLO01001948.1:0-13595 GCA_018245335.1 Dalla quadristriga | reverse complement strand
CGTTGAGCGTCCTGCAAAAGCAGAGAGAAGCAAATCCAAATTCAAATCTTTTTATTTCATCACAAGGTAATGACAACTTGAGAAACGTCAGTAATTTATTTGGCCAGATAGATGTTTGTACTCGGGTCTTGAGCGTTAAATTGTGTTTTTTTCTGTGTCCGCCACCTGCAACACAGGGAGTCTTAGTGCGGGGGTGTGAGTGTGTAACAGGTTTCTACAACATTTTCACTATCACAAAATAAAAGCTGAAAAACAATCTTATCTCCCTAATGTCAATGTTTATTTGCATTCCAGAGAGGTCGTTCATCATCTCGAATGGATCGTATCTTTATGGATAAGGAGATAGCGACGCACGGCTTGAAAGGGCCTCCTGATATCATGTGAACCGAAGTCACTGGATTGGACTAAAGAAAACGCCAATTAAAACCTTATGTAAAGTGAATGTGGTTGTATATGCTGTGAACGGATTTGTATTATACTACTGGTCAAATTCTCAGTGTGTTCAAAACATGTTTACTACAAATGTTATCTAGACATATTATTGTTATCTATGGGCTTTTTACGAGGCCTCTGACATTTCACATTTCTCTCCCTCACACATTCTAACGTTTTCAACAATTGTACAAGTCTAGGTAGACTTTTGAAAAATGTGCTTCATTATCATTGTTGACAATAAAATTACGGACATTTAAGACATGTTTTATATTTCATATACTTCATATTTTTGATATTATATTTCATATACTTCATATTTTTGATATTATTTTTCTTATTATTATTTTTGATAGAATAAAATGATTGCCATTTTATTCTATCAAAAATTGTTTCCGTATTTTTTCTCCATCAAAAACTAGGTATATTAAATATAAATATTTCAACATTTTTCATTTTTTTTTGTCTACAATGACATTGAAGCACAATTTTCAAAAGTCGACCTAGTCTTTTACAATCATTGAAAATGTTAGAATGTGCGAGCGACACAGATGCGAAATGTAATTGCCCTCAAAGTGATTGTTAATTAATGTTGAGCTGTTGTGTAACTGTCCAAATGTCTGTGTACGTAGCGTGGTAGACTCCCACGCCGTCTACGACCTGGAGTGATACGACACAAAACTCACTTTAAATTGAGACGAGTCAATGTTCAGATATCAAAGGAACTTCTTATAAGAAGTAAGTACATGGACTATTATATAGGCCATGAAGGATCAATTAACAGAAAGTACAAGTGCCTTTACTGGTTAATTTAGCTAAATGCTAAATAAGGCATGTTCAACCTTATGTTGTACAACAAAATGTAAATTTTTACTGTAAAATAGAAAGCAGCTGAGTTGAAAATTGAAAAGTTGATAAAAAAACGCTTTGCGCGCCGCTTTAATGATTTGTTGATGGCATTGCGCACACCTATAACGGACTGTTGTAAAACATGTAAGGCCAACCGATTAACTTGAGGCACGGCCAAACGGGATTATGTAAACGTACCCTTACTCGACCAAACGAAACGAACTCTAAAAATTAAAAACCAAATCAAAAGAGGTTTCGCAGTTTTTACGTGATGCTTGAATAAAATATTTAAATTGTGATCTGATGATTTCTTTAGGAATAGCTTTGTCCACTGATTTTTTACACTTTTATAATAGTGTAACTTCAATTGGACATGCTCGTAGGATAAACGAATGAAGAGCCTTAAATAAAACCAATAAAAAAAAAATTACTCAAGATATTTAAAATTTTCATATTAGATATGATAAATTTTATAATTTTATTTTATTTGTGTTGATTCGAATGCAAATAAGCTCATTTTTCGTTATAGCTGTAATTTAAAAAAAAAAAAAATTATCAGTTAACTCACTCATGTATGATTAAATTAAGCTTATTTACATAGCTTTTCTATATGTTATTACCGTGCTTCATAGTATATTGAAGATAATTACTGAATAAATAACAAGGATTGTGTAAAGCGCAGAAACAATGTCAAACTCAAGTCAGAGTTCTTACGTAATCCATCCGTCCATCAGCCTTTAGAAGCCCACTGCTGGACATAGGCCTCTCTTAATCGGCGCCACTCCGTATGAATAAATAAATTAAATCATACGCATTGTGTTTGTCTGCACGTCGATGCTCACTGGACGCTTGTTAGTACTAGTCCCTTAATATCCGTTAGTATATATTTCTAAGTTATATGCACTTTATATAATTGAATATCTGGTTTCGGTGAAGGAAAAAATCTGAGGAAACGTGCATGCCTGAGAGTTCTCCATAATGTTCTCAAAGGCGTGTGAAGTCTGTCAATCCGCACTTGGTGGTCCAGCGTGGTAGACTATGGCCTTACCCTTCTCACCTTGAGAGGAGACCCTCCTCAGTAGTGGGCTGTTGATGGGATGTGATGATGTTATTTATTCATTCTCCTTAAAGCTCAGCCTTAAACGGCATTGTATATTCTCACTCAGTGGTTTCTATCTGATGTTGATTAAATAATAATGTTTTGCCAAAAATTGTAATTGCCTAGTCATTATTTCCCTCGATAGAAATATTTTAGTCTTCGAAACACTATTTTTTTTTATGTCGTTAAGTTTTAGCATTTATTGAACAATGACACATTCAGTTCTAGCAGTTATTGAATTTCATTTGTCTTGGTTAACTTGGTCTTGATTATCAATAAAAAAATTAAATATTAAATTGTGTTATGATTTTATTTATTTATTTTATATTTATTTACACACAGTAAAATTACAAATACATTTTAATAAGGAACAACGTAAAAAGGTACTGCTAATCTCTTGAAAGAAATTTCTTCCAGCAGCCCTGTGCGATTGGAGATGACTATTCACTAGATGAACAAAAATATTTAGTCTACTGCCACTAATTCTTTGTATGTAACATCTGTAATTTTCGTGGTCAAACCATCTGGTATATTCAGCACTAGAGAGCTCGCCTCTTCGCCCGCATTAAATCTCGAAATACAGAAAATTTTAAATAGTGAAAAGGGGATACCTAACTAAAAATCCGTTTGAGATAAAACATAGCCTATGACGTAAGTTAGACTGAATATTTAGGACATGTTTGGTGAATACCCATTCAGTGCAATAAATTATTTTGAGTTGGGGTACCCTATACAATGCCTAAAAATTTCATCATAATTCGTTCTGCGATATCGGTGCCTATTCGCGACAAAAAAAACGCAGACGGAGACATACATTGTAAAAATGTTTGGTTATGTGTATAGGTGTAGTATATAAAAAGCATATTCCATTTGATTATTGACCTTTATTTCAATATTACAGACATACACTTCAATTTTGTTTATTGATAAGATAAGATACAACACAATGAAATGAGACCATGCAAAATGGCATGCAGCCCACCCAACCACTGCCGCCCATGGGCATCTGTGAAAAATCTCGAATAGGACTGCACGAAGGACTATCAGTTAGTCCTATTAGTATTCAAATTAGTTAGTTCGTATTCGTTAGTAATAAGACTGGCAGAGTAAGTCAGTCCTGTTAGTAAATATCACTAATCGTTACTAGGTATTTGTCCTTTTCCAAGCTCGTTTGCAATACTCATATTTTAAATAAATAAAAAAGTTGAATTTTGTTGTCAAGGAAGGAGTGGGTCAACTGGTCAAACTAAAGCGAACCTCGCGCGGGTAGCGGCTGTGAGGATGTCACTTTGACATCCGAGGTCAGCTGAACTCAGCTGTTTGGTTTTTGTAAATATTTATAACGTGAAACATTCACTTTATTTCTTACGAATGTAAAAATGTGAATTACCATTCATTACCATAAACCCGTGTGAGAACTGATTAATTGTGCTCAAAAATACAACAGAGTAATATATCGTTTGTCAAGCTACGAATACGGAACGACCGACAAATTGTTAATTTATTCATGAGTTCAAAGTCTAGGCAAAGCAACCACAAGTGGAACACTCTCTACTTAACACGTTACGTTAGTTCAGTTAGTTGACAAACACACACGTAATCATCTGTACGGTTGTCCTGGAGCAAACATTAAATAAATGTTACGAAACATACACCATTTGTTAATACTACTTTCAATAAAAAGTTTAACTATCATTCTTTGGTGCAGGTGCTTGTTTAAAGTGATTAAGTAAATCTTTTTATCTTTAGTGGATTAAAACAGTTGGGTGGAAGTAAGACCCAACTTTATTATTAATGATTATAATTTCATATTGGTTACCTGCTTGAAAACAGTTATTGAGTTTTGTTTTTGCAATTCTTATTA
This sequence comes from Dalla quadristriga, assembly GCA_018245335.1. Lineage (NCBI taxonomy): Eukaryota > Metazoa > Arthropoda > Insecta > Lepidoptera > Hesperiidae > Dalla > Dalla quadristriga. The sequence continues at coordinate 9,351 of DWLO01001948.1, read as the reverse complement.
TCAAATGAATTCAAAATAATATTAAAGTTACTTTATTATTATGCACCGTTAAGTGCCAAGATATAGTAATTTAATTGCATTGTTATTCTGTAAAGTTTCTGTTACCCTTTTAAAATTTATAGGTAACCGGTGATACTGTTAGAACCATTTAACTTGCATGATGGCTAACACATTCCAACGGACTGCCCTACAGTTTCTTAGTAAAAGGAAACCAGTGATTACAACAGTGTGTGTCCGATCGAAAAGTACCAAACCAAATATATTAAAATCAGTGTATCCAGCTCTTCAAAATATTAACTACACCGTAAATGATTTTGTGTGGCAAAACTTAGACAGATGGCCAGACAAGACTGTTGCTGTAAGTAAAATGTATATTTAAAAATTATTTCAAACAACTGCAATGCTTATGTTTCTATCAATGCTCAGCAAAGATTTCTACTTTCTTCACAGTCCATAAATATAAATCCGTACATTTCGATATCCTTACTAATCCTTACTAATATTATAAATGTGAAAGCGTTGGGTAGTCCTTCTTTCACCCTGCAACAGGTCGACAGTTCTATGTGATTTTTTACACAAACATAGTTTATGGGAGAGTCACATAGGCTACTTTTTACACTGAAAAAGTTCACGTTTCCTCTCGGATAGATGAGGGACTTTTTACGCGGGAGAACACACGGCATAGCCTCGATAGAAATAAATGCGAAGTGTGTTTGTTGGTTTGGTCTTTGACCCTGCAACAGAGCGACGGTTCGACGTGAATTTGTCATAAATATAAGCCTCGTCCTTAGATACTTACATTTGTAGTAACCACTGTATTATGTGATTTTATTTTCTTTCACGCTATTCCATTACATTCTATTCTATTCTAAATAAGATAAGTATGTAGCTAAAAGACTATTTTTTATATATTTTTTATATAATTGTTATTACCTACTTTCATTTTTTACGAAGCGAAATTGAAGTACAAAGACACTTAATAATTTAATTCTTTCGAATTATGCAGTGCAAGATAATAAATAATAATAAAAAAGTTTATTGGCTTCTGTTGTTAAACAATATTTTTATCAATATTGTGATCAAAACATGCTAACAATTAAATGTCCAGCTGATACTTAAAAAGGATAACCTGTGCTAAAGTACCAGCTTCCTTCCAGTGACACAGATACAATTCAAATTACGAAATCAGGAGTATGTTCATGAGTGGGCGTGTGTGATTTGTGTGTATGAGTATGTGTGTGTTCATATGTAGGTGTGAGTCCATGAGTGAATGTTTGTGCGTGGATATGGGTTTGATCGCGTGCGCGTGTTCATTTAGAGTGCGCATGTGAGCGTTTATGTAAGATGTAGCTCGGTAGACTGGCGGTCAGTTTAAAATGACGCTGATTTCAGGTTTGCCCAACCACCGGCCATGGGTACACGTACGCGCAATCCCACAGGATGTCAGTGTCCTTGGCTGCGTCCTTACGGAAAAAGCTCAAGTTGCAGAATGACGACAATGTTGCCATCATCTTGCCGAATATTCCAGAATACCCCTGCACCATTCTCGGTGTTCTACAAGCTGGGTGTGTTGCCAGTATGATGAACCCAGCTTACACTGTGCGTAAGTATCCTATTTCGTACTTCAGACTATTCTACTAATAAAGTTTGTAAGAATGGACCATTAATTTGTATGTTTTGGTTTGTTACGCTTTCTATGTTTGTTACTCAATCACGCAAAAACTTCACAAAGGATTTTGTTAAAATTAGGTTTGAGGAAACCATGAAACTTTGGAAAGGACAAGGGCATACTTAGGTAGGTACTTCTGACGGCGCTACAACTCTGTGCGCGTCTTCTCAATTTTCCTTGAGCTATCGCGCCCTATAAACGACTTTAGCTCTATCGACGACTCCGATCCGGTGGCGTCTGACGTTGATGGTGCAGCTGGGTTTTAGTGGGTATTCCGGCATACCTGGAGTCCCACATACGAGCCCAGGCCCTGTAGGGCTGGGCGGGAAGCGTAAATGCATTTTACAGTTTTGAAAAACAAAAAATAGTGAGTGCTCGAGACTTCGTCCGCGTGAGTTTTCAATTTACAGAAAATTTTAAATCGTGAAAATTAATTGCATCACAAAGAAAGTTAACTGAGGCCTATTAAAGAGACTCGTATATCAATATTGGCAGTACAGACGCTAAAGGCTATAACTTAAAACTCGTTTGAGATATTAAGGTAAAATATAACCCATGCGGTAAGCTAGTTTACCCTATACAATCCCTGAAAATTTCATCAACATCCGTTCAGCGGTTTTCGTACCTAGTCTATTCGTGACAAAAAACGCAGACAATCAGACGTAGATACCTAGAGGTTATGCTATGACCAGTAGCAGCAGTATTGCGTTTTAAATATAAGTAAATACAATGCCGCAGACTGTAACCATAATAATATTGTTGACGTGAATAAATGAAATGAAATGAAATGAACATTATATAAACCGTGGATCCATTATATGAACCGTTAAGTGATGTGTCATATAAATAGCATATTCTATAAAATACCTTACATATAATATCACAGACAATTTTATTTATTGGTTAGTTTGTCCTATACAAAGCTGATCACTGATGCGTTGCTACACTTGCAGACTGACCTATCCATCCTATCTATCCATCCATCAGCAATTGAAGGCATTCTGCTGGACATATGCCTTCAATCGCCGCCTTTTTATAATAAGATCCTTTTAAAATATCAAAAGGTACCTTTTTACGAAGCATTCTGTAACAATAAAGTTATTATTTACTTACTTTGTGCCGTTATCAGCTTATTGTTGTCAATTTGCCTGCTGATGTAGGTAGGTAAATACGTACGTACTTAATCGGTCACGATACTCACAATTCTTGTAATCGGCCAAGAATTTTCTTGTTCGTTCATTTCGTTCTAATGTGTTTTTGCGCCGTATAAAATAACAGAATGGTTTTTTGCGTAATGTGTTTTTGCGCCGTATAAAATAACAGAATGGTTTTTAACGTTATTCTATAAATCTTCTTTTTTGAGTTAAGCCAATATATCACTAAGCGTGTGATATCTATTGTCCCTATTTTTAGTAGTCAAATGTAGTGTAAATAATAGTAAACTTTATTATTGTTGTAGTTTTAGAAACAAATAAAATCTCCTGGATAGATAGGTAGGTACAGTATAATTTATCAGCTAACTGATAATATACTTAATTAAAATTTTTAAGTAACCTGACAATAAAATATAATGAATTAATTTCATAAAATTTCTTAAGTAAGTACCCAATAATTCATAACTTAAATTTTAAATTAAAAACGATTTAAGTTATTAACAATAATTAAATTTAAGTGATTAATTACTTACTGGTTAATTAAGATTTTTTTTACCAATCTTATTTAACTTAAGGCACTGCGTTCTTACGTTGGATAAACAGCTGTTGGGTTGGGTAAACGTTTTATAGCGCACACATCTTTTCGTGGATTAACTAATGACATCCTAAGTAGTGTTTATACGTGATGAAAAGTTAGGGAATAGGTTAGGCATCTTAACGTCAAAAAATTGTAAGTGAGATTGATATAAAGATACTGACTATGGATTTTTTTAAGTAAGATGGTAGTTAGTTAAATAGTTACTAAGAAACCTTAACATGAATGTATATAGTTTAAATTACCAGCCACATAATTAAAAGAAAAATTATCAGGTCGAAGTTGCGCGTAACATTGGAGTGTCTGTCTGTGATATTAAAATTAAGGTCAATAATGAAAGGCATATTCCATTGTGTTATTCATTATGTTTACTTAATCTACCGTTTTTAGACTATTTGTAAACGGATTTGAATGTTTTCATGATTTGTAAAGTACTTAACCCCTAACGTATATAGTCTTTGTTTTATTTCAATATCACAAACGGTTATTTAGTCATAGCCCTTAGTGTTTTAACCCGTTTTCACTGTTTAAAATTTTCTATAGGTATACAAATTTCACGCGGATGAAATTACGTGCTCTGCCTAGTTAGAAATAAGTAAAAATTTTACTTTATCTTTTCAGATGAACTGAAAAGACAAATAGAATTAATAGACTGCAAAGCAATCATCACATCTTCCTTCTCATACCCTAACGTGTGTTCGGCGCTTAAAGAAATCAAAAGTAGAATACCCGTCATTCTAATATCCAACGAAGAAACGCCAGAGGGCGCGATAAAGTTTGCAGAGTTCGCCGAAGACCTGTCAATAGACATTAACTGTTTGAAGTCGGTGCACAGAAGTCCGAAGGATGTCGCTATCTTGCCGTTTTCGAGCGGGACCACTGGGTTCCCTAAAGGAGTGGTCCTGACCCATCAGAGTGTGGTGGCCATGAGCCAAATGATCCACAGCCCTGGAATACTAGCTGTGGAGGAAGCTACTGGTAAGATTTTATAACCACACGAAACTATTTCTCTACAGATCAGAATGACGATTGAATTGGCCTATGATCAGATTCCACATCTACACGTACACAAACAAATCACCAATTTTCATTTTATTTTGTGTTGCACGGACTTATGTAAGAGAGGTTTCCATATACCTAATAGTATTACTCTTTTCATTAAAGAGCATTATGTCTTGCTTGTTTATTTTTGTAACCGGTTTGAGGTATCCCAAAGTAACATGCATCATAATGAGTAATTTCTACGAATCCGCCTTGAAGCAGCCTGGTGTAATACGCTCTGTGACTTCACAGTTATGAGGAAAGACTTGCCCCGTTGTTATCATACAATTAAACTGCGGTTCGGGGCTCAAATCAGAGGCTCGTCCACCTCTGAATTTTCAGAGTTGTGTGTGTATTACGCAATTAAATATCACTTGCTTTAACGGCAATGGAGAACATCCCCGAAGGCATGCGTGAGTGCTCCATTATATTCTCAATGGTGTGTGAGGTTGATTACTAACCGCTACTAACCAGACTATTACTAACACCGACTACCAGGACTTCCAGTCACTAACAGTCCTTTCTCCCGTAGTCCTTATACTAACGAATACTGACTAACTGACATTCCTATTAACATCTCATACTACCTGGACTAACACCTCCAGTTTCTTTTACGGTCCTATTCGAGGTTTGTCACATACGTCATGGGCGGCAGCGGATGGGTGGAGTTATACCCATAAAAAAAAAAAGTTCATCTACCTGAAATTGGATAGAGTGGTGTTGGTAGACTTTGGCCTTAACCCTTCTCACCCGGTGACCCGTGCTCAGTAGCGGGCTGGTGATGTGTAGTGCTGATGATGAATTAAACTTACAGCTACGTTCCAATCAGCCGTGCCGGCGATTCTGCCGTTCTTCCACATCTTCGGGTTCAACGCCCTCATGCTAAACCTGATGACGGTGGGTGTGAAGTTGATCACCATGCCCAGCTTCAAGCCGGACCTCTTTCTGCAAACCATTGTCCGGCACAAGGTGCAACATCTATACGTCGTGCCTCCTATGGGTAATTATGCGTTTTGCTCTTCCGCATCATTTTATTCTCGACTTACCAATGTGAAAATCTGTAAATGATGGGTAAGATAAGAGCATTGGGATCCAAAATTATGAATTGTTAGTTGTAGTAAGGAGACAATTTACCGATGAAACGATTCTGAGTTTTCGCTGTGACGCGTTGAAGAAATTCGGCGCTGCAGTTGAAGCCACAGCTAAACACCACTAGAATATAAGTGTTTCTGGAATAGCATCCAGTCATCTTACTTTCAATGGGCGCCAAAAGTTGTCTATGGTTTAAAAATATTCTTGCATCCTCGTTAACAATTGTGCCAGAGTATAGATAAGAGTTGATAAGCAATTTTACTCAGCTTTGGATTAAAAATGAAATTTTACATTCGCGAAGACGGAGAGGACCATCAATTTATCGACTAAAAAATATTTTTCTGAGATGCCTTGGTAGCCATTTAGGTGTTAGCAAGAATATTACTGTGTTTCTGTGGGGTTTCAGGGGAAGCATATTTATCGACTAAATTTTTTTTTTTTTAAGATGCCTTGGTATCCAGTTATTTGTCAGCCAACATATCATTTTGTTTCAGTGGTGTTTCTGGGGAAGCATCCAGCGGTTAAACCGGAGCATTTGGCGTTCGTCGAAGGTATAATAAGTGGCGCAGCACCGCTCTCTGAAACCGACGCAGCCGCTGTACTTAATAAGAATGTAAGTAAGTTGTGAACTTTGTGACTGTCGTCTGTATTCACAACATCACGATAATCAGTCAATTCCCAAGTTCAAATAAAAAAGTCGATGACGATGGGGAAGAAAGGTCCGCGAATGGAGACCACGACTCGGAAAAAGGAGCACCGGTCGCCCCCTGAAAAGGTGGACTGACGACCTTATGAAGAAAGCGGGACACCGCTGGATTCAGAGGGCATAAGATCGGTCGGAGTGGCGCCAATTAGGAGAGGCCTATTTCCAGTTGTGGTCCTCCAAGGGCTGATGTATGAATAGAACGGGTCTATCAGAACTGACTGGAAGGCCTTTAGAAATAAGAAGTATCAAGTCCCTTTCAAATAGTAATTAAGTATTCCTCTATAATTTTGTGTCTACATAAATAAATAAAAGTACGAGTCAATCAATCAAAAATCAAAAAATACACTTGAGAAACGTCATAACAGAAAGGGAAAAAGAATATATTGATAGATAATATGCAATTCGTCACAGGTCTAAACATCACTGAACAATTCCCTGTTAAGACCTAATTATGTAACGATAGACAAAACCCATCTTAGTCTTTGGCTTTATAGAAATAATACATATGTTACTGGGTTAAACCCATTTTCATTTACACCCTGTAATTACGTTTATTAAAATTTATCAAAATATCTCCTAATCTTTATAAGCTTTGTGCAAATAACCATATAAACAAGATACTTAAGGCAATATATTATTTATATTGAACAATTTAATAGCGTTCGATAAAACCATATCTGATAAGGCCCTTGTACCGAGGGCTCTTTATCACAATAATTCAAGTGGGAATTAATTTTATCTCTGAACTCACGATACAACGTCCATTCCTTCATACGGTAGTATATTAAATTAAACAGTGTTAAACTCTGTTTCTGGAGTGTCATCTAAATCAGCCTGCCTCTTTTTAATCCCTGAATAAAGGGCGTTATAGGTGTGTAACTTTCATCTATCTATCTTTTTTTTTTTTTTTTTTTCGAATGGACAGTTGCTGTTGGCCCTAGTGGCCTTTACAGCGGCAGATTCTCCAGTTTCTATGCTTTGTCAAACCACAGAGTAGGTGCAATGTTTATACAATACAATACAAATAATTTATTGCACACCATCAAAATAATACATCGAATTTAGGGGTAAAATAACAGCGTGTATGCAAAACACCTAAACAGCACTTGTCAAACTGGCTGTCAAATACTCATATTTTACTGACTTCGTTTCGTTCGTTCGTTCATTCGTTCAATATCAATATATTCACCTTTACCCTTATTTTCCTACGATTTCTGGTAGTTTTTCTAGCAGTATTTAGTATTAAGAAAAGAGTACCTACTGAGTTTCATGCCGTGTTCTTCTCAGTAGCATAACCTTCCCAACCAGCGGTGGTAGATAAAAAAATGCTATGACCGTGCTTCAGTTTCGACATGAGTGGCGCGGAGTCCTTTTTTATTTGCTAGTCCGTGCATTACACATTGAAAAATAAATAAAACTAAGCCTTATCGGAGTAATAAAGAACGTGAAGTCGATATTAAATAGCCGCTGGAGCCGTTGTACACTTTTATCAGCCTAAAACGAACTCAATCCTTACTATATGCCCTTACTATGAGACCAGAACATAAATCTACATAATAGTAACGGTGAGACGGTCACTTTGTTTTCGGACTGTACTAAATTGGGTCTATCGTCATACAAAGAACCACCAAGTGCTCCTGTCACCTGAGTAGAGATGTTAGGAGATGGTATACATGTTTTCCAAGGTACATCTCATGTAAAACTTTTCACTTCGAATGCAAGGTTGAAAAACTTCTTGGCACATTAAATGCCAAAAGAAACTTCTAGAACTCTCAACGTCCTCGTATTTCTTTTTCAGAATAAAATATGCTTCCGCCAAGGCTATGGTTTAACGGAGACGAACGGGGGCGTGTCTGTCGGCTACAAGAGCGACACTAACTACGCATCAGTAGGTCATCTCTTCGCTGGCTGCGAGGTGAAGATCGCCGATTTGCAGACGCAAGAGGCGTTACCTGCTGGAGAGGTGGGTTTAAGAGGCCACGAGCGATTCTAAAAGAGAGCGATCCCAATTTCAATGATTGGAAAAGTCTTGATAGACAAGAATAATTTTCATCGATACCAAAAATTAAAAAAAAAAAATCAAAAATATTTATTGTCGTCTACAATTTTTTTTTAATATGCAGTTTTTTTTGCAATTGACAGGCTTTTGTCCTTTCTGGCCCTTACAGCGTCACCGAACGGGGTGGCGAGCTAGGAGCTTCGCCAATTGGAGCCCTCCTATTTAGCATTATAAACGCTGTTAGGGAATACCTTAGTTGAAAATAAAAATTGCCATCTAATTGCCATTGTCATCATCATATACCTAATTATTGACAGAAAAAAAGGCAATAATTGTTTCGTCCTTTTTCTGTTCATATTAGTTTTTGGATACAGGATTTACAAATAATTCTTCTACGAATTTTTTTAAGTGGTTTGTACTATGAGCAAACGTTACCTTTAATGTTTATACTACTTGCAGGAAGGGGAAATATGGTTCCGCGGCCCTAACCTCATGTCTAGCTATTACAACGACGAAGCCGCAACCAAGGAGGTTTTGACGGAGGAAGGCTGGTATAGGACCGGGGACATCGGCAAGTATGACGACAAAAACTACCTGTACGTGACTGATCGATTGAAGGAGCTGATAAAGGTAAGAAGGAGCTTTTCTTCCTTTTTATTTGTTACCTCCCTTACCCCTCCCACACAGCACAGGATAATAGTACAGGCTAGGCACTGAGTACCTATGAAATGTAAGTTACTGAAAATAATAATAATTTGCCTGAAATTCTTCAACAAGCGTTGACCATCTTGATACATACCCTGTATCGGTCATAACTATTAAATCGTTGAAAAATTACAAAGAATGAAGTTATAGATATATTTGTTCTTTGGGGTAGGCAGTCCTTATTTGCATGTTTGGAATGCACGCCCCTGCCCATTGCCCCTCGGCACCCCTGCGACTAAAGTTTACTCATCTCTAGAAAACCTTTGAGAAACACCATAGCTTCCATCTACGATTATAGTAATTCTCAACATCCACATCAGATGGCGCACATTTTGTAGTCTTGTTGAAGCAAATAATTAGTTAATAATTAGTTGATTAGTTGTGGTATCA
>DWLO01001947.1:0-13595 GCA_018245335.1 Dalla quadristriga | reverse complement strand
TAAACAACGTTCTGTTTATAATTGAGCAATGAAGAAAGTATGAGATTAAACAGGTAAACAATGTTTATTTTTATTCCCCATAAGACTGTTGAAATATTTGAAAGATTATTTTTCTTAAAATAGAACCAACATGATATACTGTAAGCGAAGGGATCTGATCAGATTAACAAATTGTTTTACATACTCTGCAATTTATTTAAGTACGGTTAGTAAGAAAATGAAGTTGGTGACTAGGACAGGTACTGCAGACATTACTCCTATTAGCATAAGTATTAGTAGTTTGCAGTATTATCAAACATATCTTATCTTGAGTAATATAATGGTAATTTTGTAATTATACCCCTTTATCTTGTCTAGGCGAATCTAGGCAATCTTAATGGTCTAAACATTGGAAATTACCCAACTATCCATCAAGGTGAAGTAATATAGAACCTAGGTATTATGTAAAACATGTACTTACACATGAAATTAAACATAGACATAGTGATATAGTGGTAAAAAATAAAAATATATTATGATAGTGGTACAGCCGAGATGTTACGTTTAATTATGCATTGCTATGTGAAAAAATTTGAAAAATATAAAATGTTTACTAAATATGTAGTAACAATAAGATACATTTGGTACACTTTGTTAATTTCGATAAACCATCACCAGTTTTAATGTTCAAATTAAACATAACCTTCATAACAAACTAAACATATTGCTCCTATAATATATGCGGAGGAATGTTACGTCACTATTTCAGTACTAGTTTTATTACTATAAGTAGCAACCTAAACTCATTCAAAACGTAAAAATCGCGAGCGTACGCAAGTGCGTCGGCAGAGACGTCGCCGCGCGCGGCCCGGAGTGCACTGGCAGTGGCGCCGGCCGCAGCGTCCCGGCGCCGCGACGCCGAGCCGCGTTGCCAGGCAACCGCTGCGCCGCCGCCGCCCCATCGCATCGCGAGAGGAGATCGCCAAACTCCTCAGGGGTGCGTGAACGTTGCACTAAGTTACGCAACTGATAGTACTAACCCAGTTGACGATGTTATAACTGAAAATGAGGGGTGTGTGAACGTTGCCTAGTCAAAAGGCAAATAGTTCATACATGTCTAGATAGAGCACTCGATGTTCAAAAACTGCACTGAATAATAATAGGTCCATTTTTATCCTACCTTACTGTTATTCGAAATGTGTCAATGCGGCATCGAACATTCCGTGAATATTACGTACCTACACTAGCTTTACGCACACATCTGCGCGAAACCGATGCCGTTCCCTTGAATTTTTGTAATGAATTTTCCGGCTGGACATCAAAGGTGCTAGTAGCCCAAGTTGTTTAATTACAGAATTAGGTATTTAGCTTAAATCACAGGATGACATAGTACAGTTTGTTATGCTGCCGTTGCATATTTCCAGATGCATGATGCCTATGATGATAAGCATCTAAATAAGGTAAAATACTTATACTTAGTCATTTATTTATCATTTATTACAACGTTCGATAAAATAAATGAGCTGAATTTATGGTATTTAACTAATTTATTGCGGAACATTCAATTCACTAATGATTCCTACTAAATTCACTCAAAATTTAAGCCAAATACAATATTTGAATAGAAGAGTGTAAGCAAAACCACAGAACTCCGAAAACGTTTAAAATGGATCGTGCAATATTAGTACTCCTTTCACACCAAGGTCATAGTGAACTGTTGTCTCGTTAACACATTTCTTGGTGGAGGTTTAGTTTTCCGCGCGCCGTTCACTATTGGCATCTCTAGTATGTATGTAATCTGTGGTTTTGGTACAAACGGTACGCGGTGTCAATGATTTAAATTCCCGAAGTGTGACGAGAATTTGGAGCAATCAAATTACCGCAGCATCCGTGTTGCGGGGCAGGTCATGTTATTTTCTTTGATGCCACGTGTTAAATCAAAATGCATAATCCACTCTCACATGTAGGCAATTTCCGAATTTATAGGCTGTATAGTTGATGATATTATTTTGATTTATGGGACAAAAAAATTAAAAGGGCCATTCTGTCGCCTACGCAGCCTCCGCCAGTGCAGCGAGCCGCCATCAAATAAATAGCGAAAACCTACTGCAAAATATTAAGCACTAATTTGAGTTCAGTTAAATGAATATCTTATAGAAACAAATGATCTTTTTACAATATTATTAATTGCATAAAACATGGAATGACACGAGGGCATGACCTATATTTTGAAACTGGCGCAATACAATCTGAACTAAATGTAATTATTTTACGCGCCATCGCACCGGAACTCTGGATCTTTAATCTATGAATAAAAATAATTTCTTCAGTAGGTATGCATGAATGACTTATAAACAAAATTATAGAAACGGAGGATTACTGCGACTGATCATCGGTTTTCCGAACACTTGTATGTACACATCGGGCAGATTATAAACGAGTACTCTGAAATTACACGTACGGACAACAACATACGTATACGGCATGCGTTTTCCCGATAGACCGTAGAGTCGCTGTGGATTTGGAGTAACCCTCTAGATGTGTATGATATGACCGATATTTCAACTGGAGCAATTCAAGAGATTAATTATATTATGCGCAGCATCCTGCGGCATCGCGCCGGAACCACAGCCGCCCGGCCGACAACTCAATTCATTCCTTTTAATCACATTTAAATGCGCTAATAATTCTAACTACGTAATTGAATATGTGGTGTTCTTATTACGCAATTCTCTAAGGCTAATCCATTGGTGATTGATTTCTGTGGTGTTTTAATTAAATTACGTAACTAAGAAGAATTTGTATATGTACTTGTACGTGTACAAGAGAAAGTTATCATTTATAAAGTTAATTTCAATATTTTTAACAACCCCTTGACAGTGGCAGTAATTATAAAAAACTAACTGCAAACATATGTTACCTACGTAAATTCAGCGATAATATTTGTGTACTCGTAGTTAATTCATAACTTTAATAGAGAGCGCACGGCGCCCACTTCCGTAAAGAAAAACGCCCTTCCTGCCGATACCATTTTCACGCAGGGTTGTCAACATTTTGTTCATTTGTTAAATTAACAGCAAGTATAAAATCTTAAAAAAATATATAACATGTAAGCTCTTTCTGAGCGCGTTAACACCCTTGACTTTACACCCTAGTATTAAAATAGCATTATTTCTCCTTAGGAGTATCCTATGTCTACAAAACAGTATTTTCATCGTGAGTGACGAACAACCGCGACGATACAAAATTTGTCAAAAACAAATAAGTGATTCCTGCTTCAAAATTAAGATTACTACTACTAATATGATTGCGCAAAAATTAAGCAGCTTCTGCGGTAAATTAGATTTTTTTACGTCTTGGCTGACCCGCGTGTCCCAATTTCAGTTATTTCGTTAAAAGTGGCAGCCCTAACATTGTTAATAGTTAACCCGCAAGGGCTGCGGCAGACAGCCTCGCTGCAGAATTCCGGCCGCTACAAAACTTTACGTCCTGTATAAATAACATAGGTCTATGAAGGTGTCGTCGCAAAAGTTTTCTAGGTTAACGATTTACCATACTCATAAATTTGTTAATAATGTGTCCTTCCTTCCTTATCTTTCCTTATCTTTTATATTATTTTAATAATTATCAGATTAAGAACGATGACCCAATGCTTATTATGTGTGATTAAACTAAAACTTAAAATATGATGATGGTGTTTTACTCCGTTCCCTTGAGAAAACTCTCCCTTTTTTACTATATAAATGAAAAGCTCTACTCGAAATTGGAAAAGCGTTGCAAAATGTTACGCGCGCTGGAAGAATAAAATTATTGATTACCCACTGGATAAAAATATAATGTTGAGGTATCAGTATACCAAAGTCCGCAATACAGAGCAGTCCAAGCACTGAATACTGAGTTCCTAAACCTCAACAGAGTATTGGGTTGGCTGGGTTGTTATTACTATTATTATTACAGAATCTGGAAATTAGACGAGTTAATTTATGTTTCGCGAAGCAATAGTTATGAAACTGCTGCATTGCAGGCTTTCAATTTTTAAACACATTTTTGTTTTGTTTTGTTTGATAAAAGAAAAATGCAACAATTATATCACAGCTATTAGGTAGGTATTACTGTTTTAAATCTTAATACTTATAAAATTATTAGTAATGTACCTATTTCTTTTTCATCCAATATGTACACACTTGGCCTCAGACGCAGTCAGGTTAAACGAGCCAAGAAAAAAATAACAAGAAATATGCCGATATCTTATTGTTAATAGAGGATAGCCTAAGATCCGTAACCAGAAAAAATATAATTTTTCTTATACCAACGCCGCGCCGCCGTGAAGCTTACAAGCATTTGAAAATGAAGGGAAAGGTAAATATTACCTAATTTAAAAAGTGTAAGTTAACGTCCGGCAACACCTTCGCTCGTTACCAAATATTTACATGGGCATTTAATATTTACGTAGCAATCCGTGGAATAAACACAACTGGGCGGCCTGTTTCTTTTCATCAAAAAATAATTGTGTAATAAATGTGTAGCATAATTTATACCACTAGATCTTACTTTAAACACCTACTATCTATAATCAAGACAATAGACTATAAGATAGATTCAAAATACTTCAGTTTAGTAAACATCTACTTACGAGTAAGTATTATTATTTTATTAGATATAGCGCGATAAAATAATTTTTGTTTGAATACTGTGAGTATATTATTAAAAATACCAACTATTAAACTTGTTACTGTAACTTCTAAAATTTTATGTTAATTCCTATGTTCGCCAATAAAAATAAAACAGCTCGGTCAGGGTTATACCTTGAACAGACTTTAACAAACTTCCATTCAATCCAATTAGCATGACTAATTTATTCTCGCAAAATATTACGAGCATTCGTAAATCGTGATCTAACCGCACTCGTAAGTTAATTTTAGTCGGTGGCTAGATCGTGTGATACATTAGCAATAGATCAACTACCAAGGTATTATTCTTGCTTCGTTAAATAACAGTATCTTGACGTCTTATGTGTCCGATAGTGCTGAAATACATTTGACAAATTAGTCTAAATCTATGCTTTAATCGTATTTACAAAGCATGAAAATATCATACCTACTTAAATACAACTTTTTTCTATGTTTATTAACTGAACACAATTGGCACCTCGGGGTCCGCGATGGCCCGGCGATAGAGCACCGGCTATCGTGAGAAAGGTTTGCGATCCGAGAGGCCAATCAGTTAACTAACATTAATCCACGACCCCGCGGTCTCTTTGACGCCTAAAGTGATTTGTTTTAATTAGGCTTTTATCGTTCCATATCGAATAATAAAAATTAAATCCAGTGAAACTCCCGTGGATCAATCACGACTCCAATTAACGCAAGAGTTTTCGGATCATCGATTGATGCTTATCCATTTTCAATAACAATATTACATACGATTGTAGTCGAATTACCATGCGGTTCATTGAATTACCTATTTACGTTAATTTTGTTCGGAATAACCTCAGTACGATTCAGACATCTGCTTGACAGAAAAGCTTTTAATTAATTTGTAGTAAAAGTACATATCACGTTACAAGTTGGCGGCGGGAACGGGTCTAATTGGAAATCAGCGCCGGGTGACAGAGGCTATCGCCCGATCTAAGCAAAGGGGCGGGCGCGAGGTCCATTGTTTAACTGTCGAATTTTATTTATGGGGACGTGGGTAACGGCGCGATGGGCCATGCTGACACCTGATGCCGCGATGGATATCTCTCCTCGGCGGGTGGTCGCCTCATGTTGCAACCACGGGTGACACCGTGTAATTTTTAACAACAGAGTAAAGACATTGCAAACCGCGAAGGGTAGATATTCAATCTATCGCGGTTTTTTATTCTCATAAAAATGCTTTGCTGTTTTAGAAATACCTAAGTGGTTATTTATACTTGATTACATTATAAAATAATTTACTGTAACTACGTTATCCTTCTTCCAAGTAAAATTAATTGAATGGAAATAAAAATAATTCCCAATCAGAGTTAAATAAAAAGATTTAAGCAATATATATTATGTGTGTCTGTTTGTTAGATATTTATGCATCCAGTTGTTAGTGTTCGTACTTACCTTATAATTATGTTTGAATAGTGACATAAGCCGTATTATTTTTAGTCCTGCTTCAGTCACAGGAGTCAGTAGTCAAACATACACAATATTTTATCAGGCAGCACCGCTTTGTTCAACAAAAGTTTGTCCGAGAACAAAGACTGCTCAAAGTTTGCCATTTCATAACATGACATCACTTAGCAAATAAATTTAAACATTCTGAGGCGGTAAGGCAAATGTTATTACCGTGGCGTCATACCGGAGTTTACAAAGATTCTTCTTAACAACGGACATTGATTTATTTAAGCTCAGGACATTGAACTAAAATTCAATGACCGATTCTGGTAGGCATATATGCCAGTTGGCTTTCGACACCCTGTACAGAGGTTGAACAAAAATCAGTCAACGTATTGGGCCTCTGCCTTTTTTGAAGTGGGGGTTAAATAAAGGTATTTTAGGTCGTCTTCAGCAAGTATCGTTTTCATGAGATTTTCACGTCATCATAAGAAAGTAACAAATGTTCTTCTCTTGTACGTCAGATAATAGACAAACCTTTCTTTGGCCGTTGCGTAGACTTTCTTAGGGGTTGGCTTTACAGGAGATCTCATGACTTTTTACTCTGTTAAAGGTGCAACCCTTTGTATATCTTTATTAGTATATAAACTCGGAACTCTATAAACGGAAAATGACGTGGAGAATGCCATTTCTTATAATAATAAGTTAATTCATTGTAACACATAAATAAAGGAAGATACAGATAAGATATAATGAATAAATTATTTAGTAATAATCATAGCCTAGTCCTTTTCCAAAAAAGGCCTCTGGCATAAGTACCCAGTGCGGAAAATGCGATTGAACCGTACAAAACGGGCTGTATGGACTGAATATTTTAGCATCAAACGCAACCTCGCTAAGACCTCGACGAACCCATGTTGTAAACATTAAAATTCCAAAGAGTTCGCAACCCAAGCCACTGGAATAAACATTGTAATTGCGTTGACAAACAATCGTAATGGTCAAGATAGCAAGCTCAATGAAGTACGTACCTAAAATAGACAAGCAAACATTGTGTAATTATTGTTGCAGCCACGAAACCACAAAAATGTTGTATACTATATACAACTTTGAACTAACGTCTCTTTCGTGTATTAATAGTGACGCATCTGTTGAACGCAGCGTTACAGGTTTGATCCCCACGCGGTTGAATTTGAAACACGTCAGAGAAAGCTGATTAATATTATTTCCGGATTTTACATGACGTATTTTAGTAATATCCGTAATCAAGTAAATACTCCTAGAAACTAGAATTTACAAAATAAAACCAGTTACTGTACGCCGTAAATCTCACTTTATATTCCTAAAAAACATTGCGAACAAAATTATTCATTCTCGAATCCAGGAGTTAAATTATAGCCTCATCTGCGTGTATCCCTTTCCTTGAACTCATCTTTTATTCATGAGACCTGTGTGTTTTTCATCGAGATTTAATTTCGCAGACACTGAATGAACTTTTATTTATTGAATGTCAAAGCAATTTCACTACCCGTTTTCTAGTTGAATTTTTATTTTGTATCAGAAATACATTTCGTTTAAATTCATTATTTGTGAGCGATGTGGAAATATTTTCGTGTATCATAAATGGCCGATTAGGCTTCCCACGGTCTGGCATACTTCACAGTATATCTGATATGCATTTACGCTGTGCTACCAATGGTTCAGATTTTTTTTATGACTCATTTGTCGGACACCACCATCATTATCATTCAACGACGAAATAACTATGGTAAACTACAAATACCCAACATAGGTTTACATGTCATACCAGATATTTCCAGGTGCTAACCACCTTAGCTAGCACATTATATTTCTTTCCTCCTATCTCTTCCCTCTTTTCTTGCATCATCGCCATTCTAAATCTTTATAACGTTAAATGTTTCTCCTTGTTTTATCTATTTATTCAACGTATTTCTTTGTGGACCTCTTTACATTACCGTGTCTTCTATCCAAAGGTTGTCCGGAAGAAATCGTTACTGGAGCCATAAGACCGCCTTTTGGTCACCAACGTTACTATTTTAGTAAGTACAAATTGTTATCTGCTGTAAGTATAAATAGTGTGGTAAAGAATATTTGTATTGTATTAGTATTATAACTAGATTATGAACGGCACCATTGCCGGTTAGGATAGACCTGCAGGCATCTATGACCAAATTCCCTTGAGTAGCAAAGGATCTGTATCAACTTTGGACAGCAGCTCAAAGTTTGATTGATTTTGCGTTTCGCATGTTACAACACTCACCGCGTCCAGTCACTGTACAGGTGACCGCTAATGGCATTTAGGTATTATAATCGTTTGCAAGCTCTAAAGGACAAGAGCGAGTTCCAAACGAGAGTTGTAATAGTAGTTGGTTCCAGTTTGATATCATAAAGAAAGTCGCTTAAACCTTTGGACAGGCTATCAGAAATCACCATCATAATCAGCAACAACCTATTACCAGCCTATTGTTAGACAGGAGTGCTGTTCGAAGTAAAATAATGCTTTTGTGAGGCCTTAGCCGCGTTTTCGATGACAGCGACGGGCGGAACGATGACGAGTCGACCATACAAAATTGATTCTCCCTTTTTTGGTTTTATGGTATTTGTTGGTGGGCTTAGGTATACTGCTCACGGTATTCCATCACGTGATATTTAAGTTCGAAAAGTCATAACTTCTTACTTACTGGTTATTCGAACTCGTCAACCACTTAGACGCGCCGCTTACGACTTGCGAAATATGCTATAAATCGTAGTAAAGTATTGTGATTTAGTACGACAGGCCTCCAATACGCCAATCGGAATTTTATACCTTTTCACTATGCAATGTTATCATCAAAGCCTCCTAGCCTTTACACTTAACGCTTAAACCGCCTCCATTGCACGTTGGGCAATAAATATGGTTTGTATCGATAGCCAAAGTATAATGCAGACGGAAGCGCGTGGCAGATAGTGGCTAAAATATAGCCGAGAATAAAATGGCTTGGCTAATAGACGCATTAGCCTGTCGGAAGGAACCCGCACCATCAGTTATCCATAGCTGATAGCAATTTACCCTCTTAAGCCGGACGAGGGGCCATCAGGCCATCACCGACACTTTACCAAATCGGAAATTGTTACTATACTACCATTATCTACTCGTATTAAGAAAGTAGCAGTATAGGTGCGGCGTTTTTGTTAACGCTTCATAAAAATATGCACATATTATAAGTATTAAACAAAGTATTTACTCTATATACAGTTTTATGGGACGCAAAACTTACTGGGTATAAAATTCATTTGGCAGGAAGGATTTCATAGCAGAAGAATAGAAAAAATCCCTTCGGGAGGATGTATTTGAGATTTTTTTAATTACATACTCGTCTGTATGGGAGTTATTAGATACAAAACGTATTAAACTGTGTAGAAACTGCAAAACTAAGTACGTTTATATTCTTAATTCAAGGGATATGTAACGTATTACGAACTTACGAAACTGCGCGCGAAATAACTTGAAATGTGCATTTTACTTTTAGATCTTTTTATTAATTCACCAATTCACCTTCAAGATCACATAGAACAATTGTATACGTTCATTTGCAATTACAATTAAATGTTATTCTTAGCGAAGAAGTTTGTGTTTAGTTAGATATTCATTAAAATTCATAGCATGGCGATGACGTTATTTACTCGTAATTTATGTACCTACGTCTAGAAGTATTAGGTACTTACTTAAGAAATAATTATTTTAAAATGACATCATTAATCCTTCGTCGTGGACGTGAACCTTATACCTAACGTCTTGTGTGTATTAATATACTGGTTTAATTGCAACACGTATACATTTGAACGTAAATAAATCGGAGACGCGGCTGGTATTCAAAGCTATACTCCAATAAATCCGTAGTGTTAATATGTATATCTGGTATTCCTATTTCTTTATAACAAGTAACACAGGGAGCATGCTCTAGCTCCGTCATTGAAGTATCAATTAAATACAATAGAAATGCGGGGACAGCCACTCGCGCAAGTCAACTAACTGTACTGACCAATAACAACATTACGTGCATAGTGAGAGTAGTTTTAGGCGCAGCGCCTGTCGAGGGCGCATTCCTTGAAAACCTTGATGGCTAGTCGTTGCAAGACCTATATTATATGATTCAACTCAGCAATATTTACGGAAATTTTATTCAAAAACTATCAAACTTATTCAATAGGCTACTATGCAAAAAAAATCAACAATTTGTTAATCATAATTATATTTAGGTACACTTTATGCTATGTTATTAAATCGGGAACATTGCATTGTTAGCCCGTGATAAAATCTAAAAAACGACAAAAACGCCAATTTTTTTCTCTATCAACTAATATTCCTTAGACTATGTGATCGTCAGCGAACGGACTGGTGTTCGTGCTTGGGGAGTTGTTGTTAAGGATTGTCATACTTCGGAGCTTGTATATACGCCACATATTTAGAAAACTCCGATAGCGTAAGCCAGGATACACGAAGCGCCTTCCCTTGTCGAGTGGCTTGCAGTTGCTACAAGAGTTATAGAAACTGCTGTTCATACAAGAACAAGACTTAGTTTTAGATGTAGAGCATACACCTCCAAACCTCATATCTCATCTGGCTGTCATTATCAAACCAAAAATTGCCTAAACGAGATCACTTACAGGAAATTAGGAATAAGGCAATCTTGTGCTTTCTCGGTATGCCGTGGTCGTCAGATAAATAACCTGAAGCCATCAAGTACTTAATGAATTTCAAACTTCTAGACATAGAAGTTTGAATGTATGTATTAGCATTATTCATGTGTACGTATTAGCGAAGGATACTTGTTGACAGTAGGGTGAATACTCTCCAGGGGAATTTCTGTCTCGTAACGATCAGAAGATCTAGAGAACTGCGTCCAATTAAATAGTGGTACGTGGATTGTGTTAAGCACACCTAATCTGGTATAGTATCAATGTAAGATAATGGTCTAATGTATTATTAAGAATTCCTTATACGTAACCAAACGTAAGTTAGATAGCAAATTGTTCACCTCGCTATGTAGAGATGCGTGGGCGCTGTCACTCAGAGAACAAATGGACACGTCTGTCTCGCAACGAGTGACACGTTGGTAACTGTAAGTTCTGCAATAGCCTGACGTAAATTATCTTGCGTACCCATTAAACGATCACTGGGTGTATTTATTATGTTTTACAATTAGTGTATTTATATGGCTGTATTATACATTCTTTTTACAATTCATGACATGTGATAATGATAGCCGCTTGGCGTTTGGTATTCATTTCGGGGTATAATAGATACAAAACGTAGTAAAGCACCGCTGGCTTTGACTCTAACCACATGGACATTTGAGCCCCGAAATTAATACCACTCTTACTAATATCCTTTTTAAATTAAATTAATAAAAAACATGTACAGTTAGACCCTAGTAGTTTGTAGATTCCAACTCTAATAAAGGACTTCTGGCTCTACCGTCGAGCGAAATATCTGAAGGGACCTCCATAACACTTCACACAATGCCTCGCGCTTGGATAGTGTTATGTTATGATATGGCCATGATATTCCCTTCTCAGTCTGAGATGAGTCACGTACCCAGGGATGGGTCAGTGATGGCAAAGAATTTTGAAACTAACTGAATAAATCGAAATAAGTCATACTTACTATATGTATACAAATTGAAGTTTTTGCAGAATGTTGCCAAGTTTATAACTTATAAATGATTATGCACAATATTCCATCTGTGACTATCCTTATCCCCAATTACTGCAATCCTTTTTAATACCCCACAACTGGGCTCGGCCTAGAGCTATCCACTCTATCACTATGCCAATGCAACGCAGATTGATGGATTGAGAATCGTGTGGTGTGAAACAAGACATCCTATATTTAATGACAGGGTCAAGTGTTGTCTGTGGCCTGTGGCATCCAATCCATCAAAATAACCTTAGCAAATCTTCATCAAAAAACAATGAACTTGAAATATACCAAAATGTATTCGAATTTAATTCTTAGGTAAGTACTTAACATACAAACGAGATCAGATACACTGCTCTGGTTTTCTGAGTATGTAGGTACAGTTACAAGATTAAAATAAAAATATTATCACTTATTTTATCTTTCATCAAACACATGAGAGAATATTTCTTTAAAAGTCGATTAACACATGATGAACCTGCTTATTTCCTTGCATACTTTGCTAAAGCAATGGAATGTAAGGGAAAATAAATTTACATAAATACTACGGCAAGAGTCAAGTGACAAGGCGAGGTGGTCGCGGGGCAGTAACCCTAGTTTACGAGCGGGCGAACACAAAGGTGCATTAGAGGAACAAGAGGAATGCGCGAGCGGTCGGGACCGCGGTCTGGGCCCACCGGATTATGATTTACGACCCGTTAATGCAAATCTATAGTTTGAAAACCGATTCTATGTCGCCGTCGAGCCATATAAATGCGCGCGCGCGGCCACGTGACGGGTTAACAGCCGACCGGCGCGGCCCACCGCCCATTTGATTCAATTTCCTTTATCGCATTTAGGAAGTACGGCCGATGCAACCGGCCGACGCAACGGGTGTATTTTTGCAGAATTACACAAGCAAGAAGTATAAATAATAATGCAAAACGAATGCGAGTGAACACAATCAATGATCACCTTCTATTTACTAATATCTCTACATTCTTTGGTACACAGGCACTGATAATGTCAATAAAATGTGAAACCTCATTGAATTTTTCAATAGCTTTGAGTGCCTCATTATACGAAATGGTTTCAGTAACAATCAAGTTCAGTGTCCCAAGAGCATAATGTCAATTGAGAGTTTGCCAAGTGGTCTCGAATCGAAGTTCAATTCAATCTAATTCAGCATTTAAATAGACGGTTCAAGTCTACTTTAGCCACACCTACACTTGGCTCAAATAACTGTTGTTAGATAAATCAACGAATTATGTAAATTGTTGTTTGAAAAATTGCTATCCAAATTATAATTCATAATTGTGATGATCGCTGAGATAATAGCTGCGTGTATGTCTAATTACCCCATTTGTATAATTGTTTTTATAATAACAGCTATCATAGGAGTAGAAGTGTAACTAAGAAGGCAGACATCACTGATTCAAATTCTAATTGAAAAACATAATATTGGTGGAAAACTAGGCATTATAATACATAATAATCAAATTTAAACTCCAGAAATTAAACCATGATCTAATTTAGACACACGGCAGTGTGTCAGCCAAGTTCCGAAAAGATAAGACACCATAAAAGACAGAGATAAAGTGCTCAAACTTATAAGCGCATTTGATGCGATAACATTAGTGCACTTAACTGTACTTAATTATACCTACAGTCATGTAACTAGCAATCTATTAATATGGCCGTAGGTAAAATAATATCAGCAATGATTAATAGATATTAGGTATACACGCAGATAGTTCATTAGAAGTGCAAGCTTGATATATCATCATCATCATCATCACAACCCATCACTGGCCCACTACTGAGCACGGGTCTCCTCTCAAGGTGAGAAGGGT
>DWLO01001946.1:0-13595 GCA_018245335.1 Dalla quadristriga | reverse complement strand
CAGGCGTATGTTATGCAAGGCCGTACAAGTGTAGAATAAATTCTTATTTTTGTTAGTGGGTTAAGTTTAGATTTACGACTTAGAATTGGGCTTAAGGCATTGAATGATTTAGATCCTTTTAGTAACATACTCTTCATATTTTCACGCCAGTTAATTTTATGCTTTTTACGCTTTTACGCTTCCATGCAATTGGAAGTTCACCGAGTTGAATGCGTCTGGCGGGGGCAGTACGTTTTCTTGTGAACATAATGCATTCGGTTTTCTACATTGAGCTTTAATGTCCAACTTTTAAAATAATGATGTAACAGTTCGAGAGATAACAAGAGGCGTCCTATAATAAGGTCGGTATCCTTGGACGAGGTAAAAGTGCCAGTATCATCGGCATATATGCCAAGGTAGGTGTGCGTGCGTCTGTTTAGGAATATCATTTATAAATAACGAGAAAAGATATGGACCTAAAATGGAGCCTTGCGGTACCCCAGCTGGAATAAGTTTGTATTTACTTAGTAGATTTTTCAGATTTGTGTTGTCATGACAACCGTGGACATAACATTGACAATACAATACAATACAAAATATTTGAAGTGAAAAAGTACTCGTTCCAAAACTAGTCTGTATCTTGGTAAGAAAGATTTAAGGATTTTTAGGGTTCCTGAATTTAAAACGAAAATATTGTTAAATAGTATTTGGCAGTCATTTATTTCTAATAAATCTACTTAAGATGAAGATGGGAGACAAATAATTGTAAACAACAAAAAGCGATAATTTTCTGAATCAGATTATTAAACGTTACACGTGAAATCAAAAAATGGCATAAACAACCTATCGTGGGCGATACAGAGTTCTGATTTTCAATTCCACACCGTGGCGTGTTTTGGAACCACGTTATGTTTAGAGCGTGACAAGACATCACGCGTTTTCGGCGTGGAATCTTTTGTCTCATACGGAATAAGGGCTCTGGTCACAAAAAATTATGAATATTTACATTTTTATATTACATATAGACACTCCAATTTTATTTATTGGTAAGTTAAGTAGATAAGGTTAGATTAGTAAGCTAAGAAAATAATCACGACCGGGCACCCAAAGCGTTTTTCTTGGATGTTTTAAAAATTAAATGTTTGATATAAGTAATACAAACTATAGTACATACAAATAGTTTAACGACAATAGATAAATCAAGTATCATCTACTTTCCTATGAATTAGGTATTACTGATATCTACCTTAGTTACATCTATCAATATATTTTGTTAGTACACATTAAATTAAAATAAATAGTTACTTATGAATAAATTATTGTGAAAATAGTCACCACTCCTCGAAGTGCATTACTCATTTCGTAAGTCGCGATTCGTCTCACGTGCGAGGAGCAAGTTTCAAATTGCAAGCACTCTATAAGAAACTAAACTAGAGCACTGCTCCTTCAAGTAGGTAGGTTACTCTTGCGCATTTTAAAACAAGTTCGTCATAGCAACTTGGATAGAATATGCATTAAAAGTTTCATTCTTAACACATTTGTGGACATTGAACGTGACAATAGTAATTTTATTGTAATAACGTCTATACACGTTCACTGTTCACGAATCTGTTAATGTAATTACTAGCAGTAATTCGATTTTTTCTAATTAGAAGATTAGGAAAATCAGACGAGGATATTATGGTACCGACTTATTTAAACGAAGTGTGAAGCGTTGACAAAGGTGCAGTTTTTCATAAATACCGCAAAGCCATTGAATGAGCATTTAAAGCATATGGCATTCTAACTGAAAGCCTGCGTGTAGTCTCGAAATGGGATGTCGTTGCACCTGTATGACCGAAGCAAATGTCACACTTGATCTTTACAAACGAACTAAGTAGGTCGGCGGGTCATGAACAAAATGTGACCACTTATTGCGTAGTTGATGTTTTTATATCTCTTGATTGTGGACATTAATTAGGTAGGTATCCACACTGTCTTTTTAATCGATACATCCGCTTCTCGTATATCTACTGGTTATGTCTAAGCAGGCCAATATTTACAATTTCACGTGTATATTACCGTGAATATTGTATTGACATATGCCAATCTGTGAAGATCGTGTAATACAACATCTGAAAAACAAGTCTAGCGAATCGAGTGAAGACTCGGTGTGACCGCGACGTTTCATAGCCCCGGCCCAATTGCACAAGTAGCGTCTTTGTTTACGTGGCATTGTCCAGCCGTCCCATCGGCCGGGCTCGTACGTGCGTACTTGAATATATTTAAATTTGGAGATGCGACCAGGATGAAGCAAGCGCTGGCGAGGGGCCACTATAAATGCCGTTAGGATCCAACAAGGGGTACAGTTCTCATCTTCCAGCACCCCCGTGCACATTACAACAAGCAAACAAAATGGCTTTTAAGGTACGCGGCTTAAAGGATTTCTGTGTGAAGTGTATCTAGCAAAGTGAATGTGATAAAAAGTGCTCTAATCAAGATCAAGTACCATGATCTAAATGGATTGTTAAATTTGACCTATGATTAAATCAGAACCCTTTTACCTTGGATTACGACGACCTAGTACTACCCAATCTAGTACTTGAAATATATGTTATTCTCCTAATAATAATAACATTTGTTGCAGTTGGTGATAATCTCCTGTCTGGTTGCTTTAGCGCACGGCAGCGTGGCGCCTGCAGCCATAGCGGCGGCACCGGTCGCATACGCCGCACCAGCTGTAGCGGCAAGGCTTGAAGATTTCGATCCCTTCCCTCAATATAGATTCGGTTACGATGTGGCTGATTCCTTGACCGGAGATTACAAGAGTCAACAAGAGGAGCGCAACGGAGACCTAGTCCAAGGATCTTATTCACTAGTCGACCCAGACGGTACACGACGCACCGTCGACTACGCCGCTGATCCGATCAACGGTTTTAATGCTGTCGTTCGTAAAGAGCCGCTGTTTGCTGCAGCGCCCGCCGTAGTCGCTCAGCCCGCCGTGATCCCGGCGCGCCTCGCAGCCGCTCCCGTCATCGCGCAGCCCGCTGCAGTTTCCGCGCGCTACGCCGTCACTCAGCCCGCAGTGGTCTCTGCACGCCTGGCAGCCGCCCCCGTCATCGCCCAGCCCGCTGTGGTGTCCGCGCGCTATGCCGTCACTGCACCTGCCGTCTCCGCCTATGCCACAAGATACACCGCGCCCGTAGCAGCTGCTGTGCCCGCTGCTCCCGTAGCCGCATATGCCGCTAGATACACCGCGCCTGTAGCGGCCGCTGTGCCCGCAGCTCCCGTAGCCGCCGCCCCCTACTTTGCCAGGTACGCGGTTGCCCCGGTCGCCACAGCCCCAGTGGCCGCGCCGTACTTTGCTAGATACGCGGTGGCGCCCGTAGCGGCTGCACCCGTTGCGGCTGCCTATAGAGCTGCGTACACCGCGCCCTACTCTGCCTACGCCTATGCTGCCCCAGCAGCTTACACTCAGTATGCCCCGGTAGCAGCTGCATACACGTCTGCAGTGCCCGTGGCGCCCGCGCGCCTGGCTGCTCCGTACGCGCCTGCCCGTTATGCTGTCGCTCCTGCGCTCGATGCAGCTCCCGCGAGACTCGTGGATACCACTGCCGCTGGATACCGCTACCCTTGAATTAAGATCGACTTAATGGCTCAACTTTGAAAGACTTCATTTGTACATAATTTAATAAAAAAAAATATTTTTACCTATAATTTTGTTTTAACAAACCAGTTTCGAGTACTTACAACCTTCCCCTATAACTTTTTTTAAATCATAGTATGCTATCATTAACAATTTTAAATCAGCTTATCTTCATGTTGATTGTAAAATGCTAATGATAACTCGGAATAAGTGTTACATGTTTAGTATGCTATCTTACACTGTTACAAATATTTATTACATTCGCAGGAAGTCGTAAGTTAGATAAAGTTAGTGAGTTAAGATATCACATGAATAATTTGATCACAGTAAGATCAACCTAATTACTATCTAATTTAATCATAGTAAGTACACATAAGTTTAATTACGGGAATTCACGGTAATAATTCGGAACGGGATTTTTTTGGATGGTGGTTGGCGTACGTACTAAGTATATCTAAGCTTTTAATGAAGCGGTCAATACCAGTTGGGTGTGTGACCGCTAGCGGTAAAATTTCATGAAATCACGTACGCGAGCTTTGTAGAGCACGCTATAAGGTGGTCCCGGTGTAAATTGCTAAACGATGAGGAGTGAATTAAAAAAAAGAAAAAGTTACCAGTATACGTTCGCATTTGAACAGAACGTATCTACGTAGCTGTTATAGAATGAGAGAATATGTTATAGAAGTTGTTACTACATACATTTGTATTCTGCTCCATTTAAGATCGTTGCTTTATTTTCTATCGGGCTTCTAACAAAATTTGTGTAACGTTTTTACAGCAGCAGGAATGTTAAGGTGCAGCGATAATCATAATTTCTCAGATCTCCTCGCATCAAAACACGAGGATCTTTCACCAAGCAGCGATGTGAAAGTCCTACATTGATTAGCTTGTATAGAATTGGATTTTGTTTGCGAGAAAAGTCAATAGAGAGCACTTGTTCTTGTTGAACAGTAGCTCGTTGTGCTCGCTTGTGCTTGTTGTACGCTGAATTAGTGGATAGTCCACATGATGTTTAGTTTCCTAGGATCGTTTAGGGCCTTACAAAGGGCAAATAGCAGCCATCAGGCCGCATTGACAACATTTGACAAATAAAATACAAATATAAGAAATGAGACTTTGCCCACGGCTCTGCCCGTGTATAATTCCGTCTTGACATCACAAGAACGGAGAATTTTTTCAAGATAAAAAGTAGCCTATTTCCGGCTCATAAGCTATCCCTATTAATCAGTCGAGCCTTTGCTCTGTTGATAGAAAGAAAGACGAACCAATAAACACACTTTCGCATGCGAACGTACCTATGTTTTATTTTATGTACTATAAAATACTACTGAGGATCCCAACGGTGCCAGGTTCAATCTTTGACTTATTCCCAAAAATTTTACGGGATAGAGATATATACATTATACTGCACATACTGCCGCCAGCACAGATAGCACGAGAATTATTTAAGCAAATGAGGTAAACTCCACGGTATCTGATACTTTTCGGAAATAGAATTAAGAAGTATGAAAACCAGCCGTCGTGGCGTATGTCCAAAAACACTGCAGGTTGGTGGTTGTAGAGCGAGCCCTTCCGAGTCTCTGCTGGGAATTTGCAAGTCGGAATTCAATTTGAGCTTTGGTGGCACAGTGCCAATTGAAGTAACTTGCCAGGCACAGATTATTATTATTTAGAGCTTATTGTTATTTTTAGAGCTTTGTTTTGTCCCTAGTAAAGTAAAGTAAAGTTTATTTTTATTACCTGTTTTGTGATCTTTATTAAGTTTTTAAGGATCGTAATTTTTGAGAAAGGCCTCCCCCAGTGCTTTCCATGCTTGTGCTTTATTTATCCAATCTCTTCCTACAGCTCTACAATTTTTTTCAGTCATCTATCTTTTGAAATGTCTCCTTTTCTTTCTTTTTCTCGTTAGTTACGATTTTTGTTCACCGAGTTAATATTATTGCAGCGAGCCACCTGACCTGCTCATTTGCACTTGAACTTCAAACAGAATGTAAAGTATCAATCGCCTTAACTATTTTCCTAATACTAGTGTTTTTTTGTGTTCTTATTCTGCGCAATAGATATTCAATAAGCATTAAATAAACACTATAAACACTTTGTGCGTAATTTTATATTGCTGTTACATAGTAATGACATACAATTGTAAGGGGACTGGAGATATAACAAAAATGATTACTATAGGGTCTGGAATCACAGATTAGTTACTAATACAGATGATAATAATTCTTTAAAAGCCCTTCGAGGTGGAACTGGTGTTTTAAAAAATGACTGTTATATATAAAGAATTTTGCAAAACTTGACTTGCATAGAGTGGTCGCGTAACCCACAGCACTTTCTTCAATGAGCCACAATGTATTGTGCTCACGTCTTCCGTTACGTAGTGATCGATATATAACGCGAGTGCCTCCGAGGGTAGTCACAGTTCACCCACGGACACTGCTCGGCCAACCCCAAGCCCACAGCCATGGACAGCAAAGTAAGTTTCCTATCCAATTTTACTTTCATTCATTTTTATATTTTGGTGATTAAGCAATTTTGCACAACCAAATCGATTGTTTACCAATGTTAGGCCGCATTTTCGACGACAGCGACGGACAGGGCGACAGTGGCAACAATAAAAGAAGAACAAAAGAATAAAATAAGTTAGAACCAATTTTGTATGGTAGCCCCACTGTCGCCCCACCCGTCGCTGTCGCCGAAAACTCGGCCTAAGTGATATGATAATTGCCAATTAATGTATATTTTTAATATTTTAAGCCAAAATAATAAAACACATTTTTAAGCGACAAGTAGTTGATGCACTGTCTTTTTTTCAGTATTTTCAAGTTATTTAAATGTTCTCCATCATCAGATCGTATTGTTTCAACCTCTGTACTCCAATCTCGAAAATACATCTTGACTTTATACGAATAAGTTCAAATGTTAATAAGTAGTTAATACGTATTCATCGTGTTTGTGACCGAATATGTCGTTATCCTGAGATCGCCGGCGGGCGGCGTTACAATACATGGTGATACCATCAGTCATTCAGTGGCTCGCAAACTTGGGGTACAATCGAAAAACTTTATTTCGTTACTCCGTAACTCTTATAACATGAAGAATTAGTCTACGATTTCTTTTAGAACAAGAATTGTTACATCACACTAGACTAACTTACGCAGCAGTAAGGCGGCTTTAAACTTTGAAAAAGGTAGTTTAAAACTAGTCATGAAGTCTTGAATTCGATCGCTATAGTAACCAATACAGATTAGCGTTTCATCGTTTTATAAGTAATAAGTAAAAAAAGTCGATTGTATTCAAAATTCTAGTGATCTTGAATGAATGCCGATTCAAATTTGGTACGACTTTGATACGAAGACAGTCTAATTTGATTTACTATAAGACCCGTTATAAATGTTACAAATATTCGTCGCAGTTGCCAAGCAATTAAATTGAGAAAAACTCCTGGTCCACAAATGAGGTCCGTATCAAATTTTTTTTGCATTTAAAAATATTCTAATTTAATAGTTAGTTGGGAAGCGCGTGCTTAGCCGGACCACGCGTGCGGCGCGCAATTGACTAACGGCCGCCATACCGGGCGATTTGCGACATCGCCTCTTCTAACGAAAGTTTACTATGCGATGTAAAGCTGGACTGATTTGCTTTTACTTTTTAGTTCATTCTTATTTAAACATATATTTCATGGTACCATGATGAACCCTCTGATGATGGTACCTATGATGAAAGTAAACTGTAACAAAAAAACATCTACTCTACAATCAAATACATGTAAAAATGCATCCTGTATGTATTTTGTATGTGAAATATTATATAGAAAATCATTTTCCTTTCCATATAAAAGAGTTCAACGGGTGCTCTTTTATTCGCATACGAGTATGTACATTAAACGAAAATACATTTTTATTACTACGTTTATTAATGAAATAATTTAAATCAAGCAATATTAGACCACTGCAGCTAATGCTAATTTTGTTACACACTTTCTGCATGTATAACGAACATTAAAAAAAAGTGATCACAGTAGTTTGTTCTCCGTACATTTCGTCGTTGGAAAGTAAAGCCACAATGGGTTATGATTTTATTATTCCATTCGGAATGTGTTACGAAGAGTAACCCTTTCGTTTGAACAGGAACATGTCGCAAGTAGAGTATGTATTCAGTACAGGCGGCGCGGCTTGCATACAAATGGCCCGGAGAGTCCACCGCGCCGTGCCGATTAAGTTGCGTAACAGTATACGTGTTATCAATTATTACGCGTTCAATTGAAATTGAATCGGATTACAAGCCGCCTATATTAATAGGCTTATTAAAATATACGAAACCTAATATGTTATAATGAATCAGAACTTCCTTATTCTGCTTGCTAGCACAACTGTTTTATATTCTTAAGTTAGTTATAGAAATGTGTTATGTATTCCAGAATCAGACGGAAGTTTGATCCACAGTCTGATTGTGCGTGCTAAAAATGAGTAAATTAGTTAATCGGTTAATGTAGACCATTTATAAGTAATGTATTTTATTTACAGATTGTAGTATTCATCTGTGTGATGGGCGTAGCCAGTGCCAGCATAGTAGCCCCGCTACCAGTGGCGCGCGTCGACCCCCTCCCGCAGTACTCCTACGGCTACGACGTCCAGGATGCACTCACCGGCGACTACAAGGGGCACCAGGAGCACAGGAACGGCGACCTGGTCACTGGATCCTACTCGGTCGTTGACCCTGACGGCACGAGACGGATTGTGGACTATGCCGCCGATCCTCTCAACGGCTTTAACGCCGTCGTCCGTCGGGAGCCCCTCTTTATAGCGCCCGCGCGCGTCATCGCCCCTGCTCCCGCCCCGGTCTTCGCTCGGGCTCCGATCGTAGCCACCGCTCCCGCTCCAGTCCTACCAGCGCCGATCTACGCCCGCGCCCCCCTATTCGCTCCCGCCCCCGCCCCTCTTCTTGCACCCAGGCTACCCAACCCATACTACTTCTAGATGAATTATTACAATTTTATTGTGATGCTTTTTGATACCTACTATTAACTATAATTTTTTATCTAGTGTTATTTATGTAATAAAAGGATTGAAATTTGATGACTCGACTTATTTAAAACATTAGTAAACGCCGCTTATTATCGCACTAAAACTCGATAATGACGAGTAATATCCTAATAAAGAATACGAGCATGTTACGATTATCTAGCATAAATAGTTTCAGATAAGGATGATTCGGATTCTACGAATCCACGAATTACAATAGACACAAACATGTGAAATAGTAGGATTTAAGAAATAGGACTTTGTGATAGCATCTATTTCTATAGTCAATAAATTGACTTTTTTATATCAATACTAGAGTATTGATTCCAAAGTAACTATTTATTACCTTATCTGTAGTATTTGATCCTGTTCAAATCTGATCAAAGCAGATGCCTTGCATCTTCTAAGGACTGAGTTTATCAGTTCCCCAGACGGATAGTGGGCAAATAGAATCATGATTTGGAAGAGTCGTTTCCAATGCGTGCTCATTAAAGCGTTCGTGAAATAAGTTAACCGTGATCCGAGCTCATACGTAACAAAGATCGCCAAACCTTAGTTTAAGAACCTTTTAGTAGAAACTATGTATAATCGATAAGAAGAGGAAGTTTGATAGCATAGATATCATAATGTATTCAGCCACAATGTTCGTCATACTAAATACCTATACATTCGAAATTTTGGTTATATTTCCACCCTCCTGACAGTATTGTGAGTATAGCGGCCTAATGAAAATAATATGAATAAGGACTGCATTCCGACAACGATCATGACCTTTGCTTAGCCGTCAATTAAAAGCGAAAGTCCAAAAAGCTCACCGGGCGGCGGATCAATTACTGACCCAGATTTTATGACGTCACTCACAGGCGAATGTCACGGGTGGATTACCGCGCAATATAAAAAGAGAGTTTGCAAATGGTTCAGCAGTTCGATTTGTCCGTTGAACACTACAACAACCAAAATGGCATTCAAGGTACCATATGATCGCATTTGAATATCGTTATCTTGAATATCCAGCTTCAATACGCAATGTTTTGCCCATTCCAACTAAAATAACGCTTGCTCAGTATCTTCTTCTACCAATACTCGACTATGCTGATGTGTGCTATCTCGACATAACCGAGGAGCAATTTAAGTAAACTCCAGCGCCTTCAAAATTTATTTATACGGTTCATATTTGGCGTTCGGAAACCCACGATCGCTGTCTCCACTGTAATGAAAATCTTGCCCTAAGCATTCCTCTTCACTCTTCTTCCTGCTACACTAAATCCTTTTCTGTTACTGCTGTAAATCTTTAGAATTCTCATCCACGATCTATCCGTAAAGCAACTCATTTAAAAATAAAGTCAAATCTCACTATCTTTCAACCTTAACTTAATTTGTTACCTTATGTATCTGGCTTTCTTTCCGTTTGCTTCCTCTGTTTCCTCTCATGTGTGCTTCGTTATTACGTATAATTAAATGCTGATATCATGAGAATTTTCCTTATGATATTCTTTCCCTCCTCACCATGTGGTTGTCCGGAAGAAATCGCTGCTTAGCGATAAGACCGCCCTTGTACCTTAGAATTTAAGTATTTTTTTGTGTTATCCGTTGTATTTTTTTCTTTATGGTGTACAATAATGATAATAATAATAGATTGTCTCATTGAATCTTATACGAAAAAGCAAGAGCAAGAAATTTACTTTGTTCTTATTTTCCAGTTTGTCGTCCTAAGCTGTTTGGTGGTAGTCGTCAGCGCTGGCCTGCTCCCCGCCGCCCCGATCGCCTACCAGTCCTACCAGGGCTACCAGGCAGCTCCGATCTCCTACCACTCCGCTCCAGTGGCATACAGCGCTCCCGTTGCCTATGCCGCCCCGGTCGCCAAGATCGCTGCTGTAGCTCCCATCGCCAAGGTCGCCGTTGAGGAGTACGACGCTCACCCCCAGTACTCCTTCGCCTACGACGTCCAGGACGGTCTGACCGGCGACTCCAAGAGCCAGCATGAGAGCCGCGACGGCGACGTCGTCCAGGGCTCCTACTCCGTCGTCGACCCTGACGGCGTGAAGCGCACCGTCGAATACACCGCTGATCCCCACAATGGTTTCAACGCTGTCGTGCACAGGGAGCCCCTCGCCGTGAAGGCAGTAGCCAAGATCGCCGCCCCCGCCTACACGACATACGCCGCCGCCCCCGCCCTACACGCCGGTCCCCTTGCCTACTCGTCTCCTCTCTACCACCACTAAGCTTAAGCCCAACTTGAATGCCCTGTTGTAAATAAATTATTATATTTATTAAGAACACACTAAATTATTTTTATAATTTATTATTCCGTTAAATAACATTCATTATACATAAAATTGGTAAAAACATGCAACAACATTTTATACACATAATATCGATTTAATGGTCAAAACACCACAGTCATAGCAAAAATAATGGATCGAAAACAGTTGTTACGCCGATAATGGTTTGATACACGAAGACTGTTGCTTATAAAATATTTTTTTATTAGTGTCTTTGTTAAAGTCTACATTAAAGGCAATTGAGAGATTAGTACTGCTTGAAATTTTAAGTTTGAAACCTCACTAAATGATTAATGTGTAATACCCATTACAATATTGTATTGCATAAATATATTGATACTAAATATCAAATATTTGGAAACCGAGTACTCCAGACCTAGGAGGTGGAGGTAGTGCGCGCTCAGGTCCTGGAATAACGGAGAGCCCTCTCTGCTTCCGGCGACGCCGCTCCGCCTTGCTCTCCCCAGGCTCGGGCTTCCGCGGAAGCACAGAGAACCGCCGGCCCGGGGGCACTGTGGACATGCGCTTAAACAACACTTGAGTCTCCACACGCTGGACCTCATCCATAACTCCCACTATCTGTCTCTCGCGCTGTATTATAGCCTTTCTTTCGTCTGCGCTAATCGTCTCAGCCGCCATTTCGGCACATTTGCTCAGGAAAGCTTGGACTCTTTCTGGATCTTGCAGTTTTTTAGAATATTCGTAAGCTTCTTCAACCTGTATTCGAACCTCATTTGAATTTCCCTGTTGCATGTCGCCACTCATCAGCACAAAGAGGCCGTTGAGCCACCACGTAGCGTTTCCTAATTCATGAGCTTCTCGTTGACATCGCTTTGCGTAGAACTTAGCCAGGGCATAATTCTTTTGAGTACACAGTAGACGAGCTAGTTCGTACATTAACCAACACTTCATTGTAGAATTTTCGCACATTTCTAGCGTAGCAACCACTTTCTCAGTAGCTTGTTTTATATCAATAAATTTGTAAGGATAGTTAGCCATTACAGAGTCAAATGATGTAGGCCGGCCAGTCGGTAGACCCATAAGGAAAGCTATACGGCGTCTATTACCACGTTCGCTGAGAGTGTAGGACATGCGATGTTGTGACAAATAACCCTCTCCAACTGCTCTATACAAGCGATCTGTGTACACCTCTTTATCGGGCAATGTACGCGGCGTCTTACCGTTTAAGAACATCTGCATACGTTCTGCTTGAGCAATCAAATCCATAATGTGGTTCTCACGCATGCTCTTTTCTAATTGTTTCAAAAGACGTTCAGCCGTACGTGCACCTATTTCGCGCTCTTTTATTAGTACAATTTCCTTATACTTGTTTTGATGTTTAGATTCCGCCTTCTCAGCTAATTTAATGGTGTAATACGGTCTTTGAGCGCGTAACATGTCTTGTCTTTCAGTAAGAGATCGAAGTGCCTCTTTTACAATGGCTTTTAAAGCGATACTTCCAGTTGTATTTGCAGATTTTAATCGTCGGTCTTCAACCAGTTCTTGAAGGAAGAATTTGTCATATGCCATTGGACCGAGATACTTCATAGCTAGAACACGTGCTAATGTCAAATGCTTCCGAGCCTGCATTTGTGTTAATTTACGTTTCTTTTCTGGTTGCGGAATACGGGAAACGCGCAATGGTTTCTGGGGTTCGTCTTCATTCGTACGAGTAGCTTCTATTTGCTTGATAAGAGGTAGAAACTCGACCATTACATTACCAGCGTTGACCCCAATACAATCTTGGATAGTTTCGACGCCTTGATTAATGCCTTCCATAAAATAGGGTGGTTGGCGACGGGCTCTGGCGCCACGATAGTTCATAACCACTGACCTCTCGAAGTCCGACATAGTGTACATGGCCCGTGCTTGCATGTTGCGCGCGTTCATGTTCCCAGGTTCGAGTTTGAGAGCGAGCTCTGCATCGGAGTAAGCCTGCACGGGTTGCACTGCGTCAGCGCATACCTGGCTCCGGCCCGTGAGCATGCGTACATCATCCGGGGTGCTCTTGTAGGCTTCGTCATAAGAAGCTTTCGCTTTTTCGAATTGTTCAAGCCTCCGTAAATATGCACCTCGTTCGCGATACACAGTAAGCGCGCCGTATAATTGCTTTTCTTCCATTTTATAAAAGGAAAATTAAACTAAAACGAGAATATAATAATAATTTATAATATCCAAGACTTGACGCTTGACGTATAAATATAAACACAAACGGATGTCCTTTGTAAATGTCATTTTAAAGACCACAGAGTAAAAGGGCTACTTACCGGGTATTGGTCTTGGTTTTGTTTACCTGAGTCCACCTAAGCCAAAATGAGGCCGGTATTATTTCTGCAATCTGTAAATATTTATTTTTACACATCCGATTCTGCTGTGAGGCATTTGTCGTTTCAAGCTATTTTTATTTCGGTGTGAAGAGTGTGGTTGCCTATCACACTAAAACATCTCAGTCCTCAGAGGAATAGCAACGCATCAGTGACCAACCTCGAATTATTCCTGCTCATACTGGAATAAAACAAACTAATAAATAAATCAGGTTTTAAAACCTACTGCAGCCACCAACCAAGCTTTCACAAAGTTAGGTCTAGATTATATTTTTATGAATGTTGAAATAGTACTTCTTAGAGTTTAAGACCCTTTGACAGCCAATAAATGGAATTTTCTTATTATTATTATGTATTACTG